>CABFKP010003443.1:0-11356 GCA_901779475.1 Panagrolaimus davidi
ATGCAAATTAGACAGACAAAAAATAAAAACAAACAAAAAAAAGGAAGCGGGACGCGAGGGGAAAGGCAACACGGAAAAATGGGGAAAACCCAAAAAAAAAGACCAACGGTCAAAAAGATATGTAACATACGAGTACCTCCTAAAACAAGTTGAAGGCAGACGGCAGACAACGAAAGAGGCGCTCTCTAAAAAAATTTGAGAGAACGGGGTAAAAACGTTGACCGAATTTACCCCATTCTCTCGCTTTTCCTTCTCTTTGCAAACGTTGAGCGTTTTTGCCCCCTTCTTTCATCTCTCACTGCTGTTACCCCCTTTGCTCACTCCTTGTTGCATCGGGTAGCAAAAAATAAAAAAGAAGGCGTAACACGGGAAAACACTTTGCCAAAATCTTTGATTTTCTCGTGTTACGCCTTCTATCTGCCTCGTTTTTGCATTCTTTTTGCATTCCTTGCTAGTTCGGGTCTTTTTGTTCAGTCAAAAAATGAGTTGGCATTGTGTTCTCTTAATTTTTGTTAAAAAAACGGAAAAACGAGCATTATCTTTAACAGCTGTGTCTGATCTTATATTAACTTTTCATGTTTTTTTATATAAATATTAGTAATCAGCATAAAAAACTGAGGGGGATATCAGAGAGTTTTAAAAAAAACGTATGGGAAAAACTAATATAAGATCAATCGTAAAAGACAATGCTCGTTTTTTCATTTATTTAACAAAAAAAGGAAAAAAACATAGTGCCAAAGCGTTTTTTGACTGAACGGCTGATTCCAAGGTGTTTCGAAGACTTGCATAAGAATAAAGTATTTTGTATTTTATGCATCTCTTTTATGGGTATCAAAGAAAGAAGGAATAAAGTAAACTATAAAACCAAAGCAAAAAAAAAGTTTTATTATTTATAAAAGCAAGTTCAATAAAAAACATTTATTTTAAATAGACAAATATCTTTTAATTTACATAAATACTTTTTTAACAACCATAACCACCGCCAATACCGTGAGTACAGCCAAATGGCTGGGATTGTGAAATATTTTGTATATTTCGTGATACACAACAAAGGCAACGTTTTGACATTTGTTCATTAATAATTATTCCAAAAATTGAATTATCATTAAATGAACTTTTTGAAATCTGACAACATTTTGTACATGTTTCTTCATTAAAATTTGCAACAGCAGAACATTTTAAATGTCTTCCAGCAAAGATATTTTGATTATTACCATATCCATAAGTCGAATATTCATAAGCATCAGATTTAACAAAAATCTTAGAATCTCCGTCACAAATATATTTATCATTCACTGACAGTTGGGGTTGTGGTACACCACCACCACCACCAAAACCACCACCTAATCCATTAGGAATTTCGAGTTTTGATCCATTTGAAGCTGTTTTGTTGATTTTCGCCACAGAAGTTTGAAGAATTAAGAAAAATATTATTACAGCCTACTTTTTCATTTTATAATATTAAAGAAATGACAATAATATNAAGAAATGACAATAATATCTTCTTTGAAGAATTTATTTGCAAATAAGAAAAAACTTAAAGAATTTGCAAGCATCTTTCTTTTATATTCAACAAAAAAAGCAATAAAAACGGTTGAATATTTGCAAATAGTTAGGCTACAAACTCGTAACTATTTTTTCAAACAA
Source organism: Panagrolaimus davidi (assembly GCA_901779475.1). Classification (NCBI taxonomy): domain Eukaryota; kingdom Metazoa; phylum Nematoda; class Chromadorea; order Rhabditida; family Panagrolaimidae; genus Panagrolaimus; species Panagrolaimus davidi. The sequence goes on from CABFKP010003443.1 coordinate 1,648, forward strand.
TGGACATAAAAATGTATTTCAAAAAAAAAAACCAAATATATAATTTTTGTTTACACAAATTTTTTAATCATGACAAATGTCTGTCAAAAGATGAAACATTTATGTACCAAAAAAATGTGAAAATTTGTGAATTTATTTTTTGTTCCAAAATGAGTGTAAAAGAATATTATTCCCTTTCTAATACATATATTTCTTGTAAAACAGGAAAATCAAAAAAAAGTAGGCTATTTGGTGCATAATGTATAAGCTTTAAACATAAAAAAGAATACTGTGACTATCAAAAAAAAATCACAGTATTCGAAAAAAGGAATATTTGAATATGATATGTTCAACATATTTTTTTAATATTTCATTTAATTGATTTTTTCCAGGATACGTTGTTCATTACCACCATAATCAAGTGTCTATAACTAGGGAGCATCATTTTTTCTCAACGAAGAGAGAAAAAAAGAGTTTAAAAAAGTTTTTATTATTATAAATTACTATTTGTAGTTTATTAAAAAGTTAATTAAATGTAATTTTTTATGAAGTTATTTTTTTGCACTGGCTGGGATTCCCTCGTGGCCATGCGTGCGACTATGGATGAAAGGCTGAAGTGCTAACTACAGACACACCAAATTTTGTACCCATCGCCTGCTTGGGTTTTTTTTCTTGCCATTTTTTTTTGCTCTTTGTTAAAAAATAGACAAGGTCCTTATCTATAACTATATTATTTTATAAATCGATAAATTTGGTCTTGGAGCAGCGAAATAATATTGCAAGAAAAATAGAAAAAAAAATTTGAAGAGGCTTTATTTGATTTTGTCTGAGCACCAACAAAACCGTTATAGGTCAAATTTTTAGTGAACGGAAAGAAACGACCATTTGCTTATACAGTTTGTAATTTTTTTATAAAATATCCAACTTATTTTTTCGAAAATCCATTATAAATTCAATTATGGTTTCATCTTCCAAAAAAGCTGAAGCTTTTCTTCGTTCATATATTTCTCGCCAAAATTGGTGTTTACCAGGTTCAATAATTTATTATATTTTAATGAATCCTTCAAATTCAAATGTTTATGATAAATTAATTCAATGCTGCAAATATTTTTTTATTAAAAATCCCATTTTTGTTGTTACAAGCTTATCGTTTGAATATAAATGTTGGAGAACTGGTTTTGAACAGAAATTTGTAAGTCCAAATAAAACTTCAAGAAAAATTTGGATAACAAAACGGATTTTGAATTTAAAAAAGAACAATGCACTTTCTTCTTTGATTCCCAAAATCTTTAAATGTGATATAAATGATTTAAGTCTTTCTGAGCAAAATATTTCTTTTGATGATTTTATTTTTCTTACTTCAAAATGTAAAAGTATTTGGTTCAGTGATGTTTCAGTAATCAATGAAAATGGTTCATTTATTCCACTTGAAAAAATTATTGATGTACTTCCAAATCTTGAAATTTTTAAATAGTAAGTTTCATGCTTTTTCATTCGTATATTTTTTTGTTGTTTTTAGCCTTTTACCTAATTCTAAAATTATTACATCAAAAACAATGCAAAAATTAATTAAAATTCCACATTTTAAAAATATCGCTCATTTTCGAATTAACAATATTCCTGAAAATTTTGATATTTCAACATTTTTTGATTATTTAAAGGTTGGTTTCTTTTTTCTGTAATATTTTAAGCTTTGTTAATTTAATAAAAATGTTAATTAGAGTTTTTGATTCTTTGAACTTTTCTTCAAAGTTGCATAAATGCTTTTTATTTCGTTTTTTAGAAAAATATAATTACAAAATTTGAGCTCTATTTTTCAAGTCAAATTTCTGAAACATATCAAAATCGTCTTCAAAGTTTTGTTGATAAAATTATTGCAGAAACATTCGGTTGTCATTATAAAGTACCATTTATTTGTTTTGATAGAATGAATAATTCTTCTCAAAAAAGATTGTTTCAAATTTTTAATCGCCAAGATTAACCTTTTGTTATCTCTTTTCTTTTTGTACATGTTTTTTTAAATAAATTTTTTTATTTTTCATTGTTGTAAGATTTTGTTTTACAAATGATAAATAATGGTATTAAAATTTTTTATTAATATTAGATATTTGAAATGATTCAAGGTTAAATTTTTATCATTCAAAATGAGATGCAATGGATCAGTAAACATTCCTGTAAAATGAATAAAGAATTTAAGGGACCTGAGATTAGTGCAATAAGATACGGTAGAAATTTCATGATTTTATTTTGCAAAGTTTATTTCTGCAGAAGAATCACATCATCTTTATTTACTTTTCTCTTATGACTTTCTTCGATTTTACGACTTTCGGTGAATCATCATTTGAAGAGGCAGCCAATGGGCAAAGAGAAAGAAAGAGAACGTTGCCCTGTTCGGGCCGTGTTTCGCTCGTGACCGCCGACTGTTGGTTGCAGGGCAGTTGGCTAGGAACCACTGCAAATTGTTCATTCATCCATAAACACAAAGACACTAAAGCCATGACATCATTTACAATCGTATGGGAACGGGCTGCGAAAGGCAATAAAATGAATCATAAGAGCACAATTCCGGTTTCTATCAGCTGACTTGATCATACACACGTCCACTCATTGGAGAAAGCCAGCAGCCATTGGACAACCAAAGAGTCCACACAACCGAACGAAAGCCAGCAGCTAAATTCATATAAATAAACTTCCTATTTCCCTTAAAATTGTCGACCCTGGTATAGTCCAGAAATAATTGTGTTTAAAGTTATTGAAACTTGCTAAAAGCTGTACAAATAAAGTAACCTTGATAAAACATCTGAGTCAATCACAAAACAGTGTGGGATTTTAAGGATAGCTAACTTAAGGTCTTACAAGAATTTGAGTTAAAATTTTTAACCAAAAAGTTAATTACCAAATGTATTAAGGCAATTCATAATACATCAAAGAATTAAACCAAAAAAAAGGTTTTTACTATGTACTAAAACATGACAGGCGCAGTTTTCACTATTTTCCTTATCTATAAAATCTCCAAGCAAATTTAAAACAATGGAATACAATTTTAAATATGGCAACTTTGTTAAACCAAATACAATAATATTAAATGCAAATCGGCGAAAAATGAAAATATTATGATTTTTTCCACAAATTTTGAAATTCGTAGTGCGTCTTAAATGGTTTACTCTTATAAAGACAATTGTATGGACGCGTAACATATGAAATGGCTGATATTACAGTAATCAATATTGTTAATAACTTCAAACATTTCCTTGAACAGTTTTCATACGAAAGAAAAATTTCAACAATATTGTAGTAAATTATTAATAAAATACGGAATTAAATTAGGAATTAAAGTGAAGCTGTTTACATGTATAAACATCTTAACTTTAATTCTTGGTTAAACTTTATGGTTTTTGAAGGAGATTTAGAGTTGGACATGGAATGATTTACATCCGAATAAAAGAGGATTACTTTATATCCTAACAGTGTGGGAAAACTGTATCATCAAAATTTTTTGTATTTCTTCTTCCAACCTTTTAATATCAGTCAACATAGTTTTTATTTTGAGAATATAATAAAAATGATAAAACATGTGATTCAAAACATATCTTTTAAAAGTTTAAAAATGAAGGAAAAAGACGATGCAAAAGAATGAAAACCAAGAACAAGCTGAAAATTTGTTTTTGAAGGAAAGGTGTAATTTTACGCATTTCGAAATCCCGCAGTTTCATAATAAAAAATTAAAAGCTTTTTTCGCCGTTTTTTAATGGCTCTTTGAAAGTTATTGATTTGCTATTTAAAGAAAAGAAAGTCGAGAACTTACAAAAACTCGATGAAAAAAAAACTCAAAATGGTTTTTAGGGTTTATTTTTACGGAGTGCAAAATGTGTAAACTTATACTTTTCCTTTAATTACAATGTATTTTATTTAAAGCTTTTTAAAGCCGTCCTTGTCAAACATTTTTGTTACTAATTTTGCATCATTTTTCGTGAAAAAGATAGTAATTATTCTTCGATAAGGTCGAGCATCAAAAATAGGATCAATCACAAGATCCCTGCTTACAGCGAGAACCATTATATCATTCGTTCCAGGAATTTTAAAATAAACTTGCAAATTGTTATTTACGTTAATCCGTTCTCCCATATAATTTTCAGAAGTTACAGTATTTCGAATAAAATGATACATTTGGAGTTGAGCATTGTGAATTTCGAATAAATCATTTGTATTCGAAAATGACGATAGTAAAGTACGGTGTTGATAAAAAGCATCCCGAGCACCATCGCGAGTTCTTCTGCCTTCAATAACATCAAAAGCGTTTCTTAATGATGATGGAACGTTTGATAAAGAAGATAAATGAGAACTCCACTGTGAATAATGCCGAGAAAGTGAGTGATATAAACCTTGATGGAGATTATTTAATTCTATCGCACCCTGAAAATCAAGTTTGCAGTTTTTTTTTTAAATAAAAAACGAGTGTGCAAAAAATATTTTTTATCAAATAAGATCTTTGTTTGGTCTATGATAGTATGTTGCTGTCTGCAGCTCGAACCCCAATTTCTTACCGTATAACTAAATGCTGAAGGCATGGGAACCGGAAGTAAATTTGTTTCAAGATTTTCTTCATTTCTTGAATCTTTTTTATTTTCTTTATCTCTTTCATCACGATATCCATTAACCAAAGATGTAAACTTGTCAATATTCATATACTGTGTATCTGATTTACCGTATGCTTTTGATGTTTGTGTGTAATATGTGTTATAAATTAGAGACTGCTGTTGCTCTTTTGAAATACCGGCTTGCTCCGCTAAGGAATCATCGATATATTCATCATAGTCAATACCCGATTCAAATATCTGAAAGGTTTTTTTTGTAATCTCTGTAAAAAAACTTTCAACAAATTTACCGAATGCGATGAACTGCCAGACCATAAATATAATAATACAAATGTTACAACACCGAAAAAAAGAATTTCTCTGATTTTTTCTTCCTTTTTATACCTAAATCAATTGCGATATGACTTGACCTTTTTTATCACCCAATGCCCCCTCAACAAGTCTCATCCCACCGCTAGCACAGATATGCTCTGGTCCGCTGAGTCTAATGGCGCCCGAGAGAATTTGGGGCAAAACGGTCGCATCGCTATAATTCCGCCTACATAAAATAACTTCAAACTTACACCAAATGTTCATATGAAACTGAAAAGGTTTTTACTGCTGACGCTAAAACGTTATTTTAAACTCACTGAAATGTTTTATGAGTCCTTACCGATTGACAGAGTAATTACAACATTTTTCCACAAAAAATGAAAAATTGATTGTGATGAATCAATGGGCCAGAAATAGTTCAGCAAAAGCAGAAGCGATGCACTTGTATACAACAAAAGTGGTGCTTGTTGTGATAATATTTTGTCGGTTATCTGCCCCTGTATTTTGGCTTTTTCCTGTGGATGCCTATATATCATTCACTTTTTTAATAATAAGAAAAATCATTTTTTTAAGAATATGAAAAATCAAAAGATTTTTGAATTAAACCTTGTCGGATTTCTTGGAGCTGCAAAAACAAAATACAGCTGTTATCAACAAACAACAATGAAGCGACATTTTGTTTTTGCAGTCCCAAAATCTCGTCATTAATTGCAAAAATGATTTTGTGCAGTGGAACTTTTTTGTACTTACGCATATTTTAGCTGAATTTTCGTATATTCACTTATCACTTCTATTTTGAAAACATTATGATAAAATGAAATTGCTTTTACTCCAAATCCTTAAAAAATCAAAAATCGATCACAAGGAATTTATTTGAACACTCTTACCGATTCCAAGAATAAGTAATAAATTATTCCAAAGAAAGCGAAACGGAAATGTAACAATCTAAAATTGGATTCTCGGTTAAAAATCTGTCGTAGAATCTTTTCTTTTTTTGGTAAGACTGCCACGCAAGTGTGTCCGATTATTTGCAAACGAAAAGAAAATATTTTTTGTGAGAGTAACAAAAATGACCACTTTATGCAATATTTTTATTTTTGCAATCCAACACATCATAACGATGATTACTGTACAAAAAAAACTCACAGAGAATACTGGAGAAAAAATACTCGATGGATAGAAATTACTATAAACCAAAATAAGAAATAAGATACAAGCAATCGCCCCAACAATCTGATTTCTTGTTTGAATTTCTTGCTCTCTTTTTTCACGTTGATAATTTTCATATGCTTGCTGTTCTGCCATTTGTCTTCGTCTTCGATCCCCTTCGTAATCGATCCTAAAACATTTTTTATCACGATAAATCCCACTTTATCATTATATGTAATAGCATTTTTTATTAAAAGGAAACGAAGTCATACTTTTTCCCCATGTGTCTATTGGGATTCCCCGTTTCTCGAAAATCTATGTAAGTAAGGAACGATGCACCATAGAAATTTGCAGTCCAAAGTTGACCGCTGAGAAGGTGCAATCATTCGTGTTGAGATCAATTTTGTGTTTGAACGCATCAAACAAAAAGGGTAATTTTTGTTGTTTTTTTTGCTCCACTTTTTTGTTCGATGCGTTCAAACACAGAATTGGTCTCAACACGAATGATTCCACTCTTTCAGTGTTCAACTTTGGACTGCGTTTCGTTGAAAAGTTTCTATGGTGGATCGATAAATAACCAGATCCCGATTTACGGAACCGCTAACAGCTAATTCAGTCAAAACTACCGTAATCTCAAAATTTTTAATGCCCATGTTTTTTTTATCTCAACTGATGATTCACGCCAACTATTTTTAAAATTAGAGATAAATCAGAAAATTGTGTGATTGTTTTATATAATAGTTTTCTGCCCCTTTCAAAATATTAATTAAACAATGAAATTCTGATTACGTTAATGTATTTGATATTGTAATTGGAACTGGACTCCGAGAACGCTGACTGTCATTGCTACCGCCATTACTTCCGCTCTTCCCAGGACCATCTCCGTCATCTTTATTGTTCACGTCAATCATAATTTGCACACCAACAGCCACTAAATTACACTTTTGGATCAGTTATTTTATATATTTAATATCTTACAGATTGCTCCAACAAGCCCAAGTAAGATCATAACGGGATGTCCACCACCCGGTGGTGGATTTATCAAAGTTCCACCTTTCATATTTTTTTCCACTAATAAATTATGCAGCACGTTTTAGTAATTAATATAAAACCAAAGAAGTCTACAAATATTTGTTTTATGTGATTTAAAGCGCAGTTAACTCTTTCTTCAATTAAACAATAAAATTTCCTCACATAATGATAAAAATACACTTTTTATGGCTTTCTTTCTTTGACACGGAAGAAAATAAAAGAGGTGCGTCGTTTTAATTCTTTTGTGCATTTAATTTTTTTATCTTCAAAATTTCCTTTTATTTTGTTGTCGTTTTTGTCAAACTTTTTTTTGATTGAAATTTATTTTTTTTATCAAAAAAAGTTGATTTTTTTGGCATTCACGCCAAGTAGAAAAAAACAACGGAGAAAAAGCAACTTGTAATAATAAGCTGTGATAAATAAGCTAATAAAAAAATAAATGTGATAAAAAAAAACAATCAATCGTACAGATTCAGTTTCTTTTGGATTTAACAACACAAGCAAATGTTTTTCATTTATTTATTGTTTTTGATGACAATATTACAAGTCTTCATTGTCAGCTTCTTGATCACCCTGGATTTTTATCTTAGGTTTTTCAAAGTAAACAGAATCTTATCACCAGTATTATAATTTGTAACAGAAATTTCATTAATATTTGTTAAGATACGATTTTTATATTCATCAGAAATTTCATCAGCATCAAAATCAAGCTCAATTTTTGTTCGTTTGTTTTCCTAAAAAGTAAAAAGATAATTGTATAAAAAATTCCGGAAAAAAGTTTACAAAATGAAAAACATTGTTGACGAAATGTTGAAAGAAATGAAGTGCGTTTTGAAAATGGAATGAAATTCGGAATCTTTAACACATTTGCCAGATATTGATGGCATTAAACTTGTTTCAGCAGAATCCATTTTAAAATCAATAATTCAGTCAGCCGTGTTTTTATGGAACAAATAACAAATTAAAATTTTCCAAAGAAATATATAAAATTAATTTAAAGTAATTATTTGTTTCCCATGTTTTATAAAAAGGAAAAAAAGTCGTTGTAATCGATTAACAAAGTACAGCACGTATACTTTGTGATACAAAAAGAAAATGAAATAAAGACTGAAGGAGAACAACGAGCAAACAAGATATGTAATCTCAATATGATCCGCTTTGAAAAACTAACGACGTTTCAATTTTACAGAAACAAAATGCTTTTCCTGTTTTAATTACAAAAGTTTTTAAAAGTGAAATAAAAAATGAACTCACTTTTATCAAAATATTTCATTCAATAGTTTAATATTTATTGCTTTAAAATATATTGATGAATTTCTTCCTAGAGGAAAGAATTTACTGCAATAGAGTTTTTTGTAATGATTTTTGATAGAAATGCCATCAATGGAACGAACTTTTTATGAATCAATACTCCCCCAATAAACGAACAATTTTATTCATTTATTGTTCTTTTATTAGGAGAGAGAAAAATATTGTTGAAGAGAAAAACAACAAAAAATTAAGGTCAAATAATTCCATATATAAGCAATTTATTCTTTTCAAAGACATCATAAATTTTTAGTAATGGCTGTCTCTTCCAAAAAAGCTGCAGATTTTCTTCGTTCATTTATTTCTCGTCAAAATTGGTCGCTTCCAGATTCATTAATTTATTATATTTTTAAAAATCCTTCAACTTCAAAGGTTTATGAAAAACTAATTCAAAGTTGCAAATATTTTTTCATTAAAAATCCAATTCTTATTGTTTCAAGCTTAAATTTTAATAATAAAGTAGGTTGGACAACTTTTTCTGAACCGAAATTCGTAAATCTTGATAAAACTTCAAGTAAAATTTGGATAACAAAAGAAATTTATTCAAGAAAGAACAATGCACTTTCTTCTTTGATTCCAAAAATTTTTAAATGTGATATAAATGAATTATGTCTTTCTGATCAAAATATTTCTTTTGATGATTTAAAATTTATTGCTTCAAAGTGCGAAAGTATTTGGTTTTATAGAATTTCTGTAATCAATGAAAATGGTTCATTTAATCCACTTGAAAACATTCTCAAAATTCTTCCAAATGTTAAAGATTTTGTTTAGTAAGTTTTTTTGATTTAGAAATTAATTAAATAATTATGAAATCTTTTAACATCTCATTTTTTAGTCGGATTCCTGATAATACTTCTTCACATATTATTACATCAAAAACCGTAAAAGAATTACTGAGAATGTTTCGTTTCTCCATTATACGTCGTTTTAAATTATTTGAAATTCCCGAAATTTTCGATATCGAATGTTTTTATGGATATATCAAAGTAAAACATTAGAAACATCCTTAATAAAAATTGTAATAATAATTTTTTTAGAAAAACAATAAAACAAAAATACGGCTCCGTTTTTCTAATTTTATTTCCAATCAATACAAAAATCGTCTGCAAACAATTGTTAATGAAATTGTTGAAACAAAAAATCATAATTTCAAAGTTCCTTATATTTCTTTTTCTGGAATGAATGAATCTTCATGGAGAAAACTATGGAATCTTTTTCAATCTTGTTAATATTTTTATCATTTCAAATTGTATTTATCATTTCTTTCAAAACATTTTGCGTGTTTTATAAAAATTTGAAAAATTCAAAATTGAAGATTTCCATTGCTAAAAAAA
>CABFKP010003463.1:0-11346 GCA_901779475.1 Panagrolaimus davidi
CTTGAGCGGAATTAATTATTACCTCAAACTTTGGGTAATTAAACCAACGATAAAATATTTTTTGTCTCTGATATTTTCAAAAGAAAAGGGACAAAGAATTCGATTAGGTCGTGTTTTTTGTTCAACACAGAAAACACTAAAAAATAGAGACGAAAAAGAAGCCAGTCAAACACGAGCAAACGCCGTGTTCCAATTTTTCATCGCAAAAAAAAGCATCAAAAAATGCATTGGAAGAAAAGAGTGGAGACGAAAAAGAAGGAAAAGAAAAAACTGCAAAAAAGATGCACCTCGTCTTTCGTTCAAAAAAGAAAACGAACAAGAAATGCAAAAAATATTTGTTTGTTGGTTTTTTACCCAAGTATCAAGGTACTAGGTGTTTCCAAATGACCATCCTTTTTTGGTTGTGTCATTTACCATAAATTTTTGGATCAGCATTTTTGGGGAATATCCGGGAATGCGAATATTTATAAATAAAACTTTGGTGGTTTTTTATCTTTGAAAAGTATTAGCAATATTTCATGTTTATCAAATACAGGATGATTCAAGAAAAAGTGGCCACTTTGAATGGCCGGCATTTTGTTTCTATTAAATATTTTCAAAAACGGATTTCACAATCGTTATTGACATTTTTTGACATTTTGTGTTTTATAGAAAAATCAAAAAGTCCGGAAACAAATTTTCACGAATTCACGTACCCCCTATGTCAACAATTTTTAAAGTGTAAAAAAAAGGAGAAAAAAATATAAAAAAAATTTTAACAAGGGGGTGCTTGAAATCGTGAAAATTTTTTTCCGGAATTATTGATTTTTTTATAAAAAACGAAATGGTAAAAAATGTCAATAACGACTGTGAAGTCCGTTTTTGAAAATTTTTAATAGAAGCAAAATGCCGACCATTCAAAATCGGGACTTTTTCTTGAATCACCCAGTACAATTCTCCGGGGTTGTTTTTTTGTGTAAAAGAATGCATGAGACACAAATTTAAAACGCATAAAATTTTATTTTTAAAAAAATGTATTATTAATTTGATTTTTTATCCTGAATAAATTGATCACGAGAATAAAATTCATATTTAAATTTTGAGCCTTGTTGAGCAATCTTTATGATAGTAAACTGTAATTCAAATTTTGAAAATGATTGACAATTATAAAGGTCAACAGATTTTGTCATGATTTCGTTTACTTTTTCCTTTATCTTTGTTTCATATCTTTGAACAAATTTTTCTGGGGGAGTTGTTGAAAAGTCGTAAGCTTCAAAAACGTTAATAATTCGATCCAATGGTTCTTGCCATTTGTGAATTAATACTTGAAAACTGCAAATAACTGCCATAATTTCTTGGAAAATTTCTGGTTTTTCTCCTTCAATTCCCACTTCGCATTGAATACTGGTTACCAAATTATCCTTCTTTGCCAGAGTTTCTGAAGCTATCTTGTTTCCTTCTGCAAAAGTTTTTATTACATCAGACTTTGGTCATGGTTTGCAGAACATTTTCACCTTCCCCCCCTCTTCCCTCTCTCCAAAATCATTTTGATAGTATTTTTTTGAGGCTTTTAAAACAAAAGAATATCTGCAAAACCCTTTCACTAGCCGATAAAATAAAAAAAAGCATCATCCTTAAAAAAGAAGAAAAATGCTTTTCCATACGAGACCGGATTTTTCAAAAAAAATCACTAGAGAAGTGCAACTAGAATAGTGCGACAATGTGTAAAAATTTTATAAATGTTGAAAAAAAATATGCTACAAATTATTTCAAGACTTTAAAAAACATACAATTGTATTTTAGCATGTGTGGAATAAACTGGGTTAAAAAAAACAGATGCCGAGATAAAAATTCCAGAAGCTGAACGCTTTTTCCAATAAAAAAAATTGAAAAGTCAAATGCAGCTGTCTCGCATGGAAAAGCATTTTTCTTCTTTTTCAACGATGAAGCTTTTTTTTTATTATATCGGTTAGTGCCTTCACTCTTAACTTCTTACCGGCACAATAAAAATTCAGATGTGTTAATTTTGACATCATTTGGTCATGGTTTTTTAAAACTTGAACCTTATGATAATTTAACATCCCAAATCCGATTCCTAAAAGAGGTATCATCGCCAATGCCTAAATATATAATTGATTAATAAACTCTCTGTTTGTAAAATTATTTTCAAACTATCAAAAACATTAATGTTGCAATTTCAGAAAAATGAAAATGTTTACTATTTTTGGGAGTGTTTCGTTTAAAACAGAAAGTGAAATCAATGGCGTTGCAATGCCCATTCCAATTTTGGCATTTTGCTCGAAATCTTCCAAATCTTGTATTATATTTCTACGAATTTCAACGAAACAATTTTGTAATTCCACAATCTATAAAATCAAAGATAACTGATTTACCCCCTTCTTTTAAACTATCGAGATCGATATATCAACTTACAGTATTTGAGTTATTCTTAAATCTATCATTTTGCTTCTTTAGTTCAGTTAAACGACGGTATTGAACTGGATAAAAACGTTGGAGCATCTTTTCGTAACTTTGGCATTCATTAATATTTAAAATGCATTCTTGGTTTGTTTCTATAACATCTTTTAGAAGCGTGTCAAAATTTTCGCGCAAAGTTATCAACTTTGTCCTTTCTTCGTTAATTATTGCAAAAACGTGAAACAAATTGTTTTTAAAGTCTGCATTTAAATTCAATAGTTTCTGTAAACATTTTTTTAGATTAATTGGAAGCGAAACTAGATTCAACCGTTTTTATATCTTTCATTTGTTTAAATCCATCATTGAAAGTTTCTTCGAATTTCAGTAAGATATCGCCCTCAGTCCTATAATTGTATAAGATAAAAAAAGAAAGTTGTAAAAAATAGAAAAAAGAAAAATTAAACATACCCATTGAAAAAAGTTTGCTCGATTCGTTCCAACAAATCTCTAGAGATTGTGGAAGCCATCAGATACGTTTTAAAATTTTAAAAAATTTAATGATTAAAAAATGGTATTTATTTAACCTTAAAAATTGCAAAAACGAACAAAAAATGAAATCAGGGAATATAAAATAAACAGGTGTGTAATAAAAAAAACACCACCTCTCCGTTCTTTTTTATTGAATTTTTATTTATTGCGGCGATCGTTTGTTGAAAATAAAAAAATCGACAACACTTGTGTGTAATTTCACAATTATAATTCATTTTGTGACAAAAATATTTTTATCTTGAAATTTTTTAAACAAATGCAAACTTTTTTTCAGTATTAAAAAACGTTTTATTAATTACCTCTATACGGTACAAAACATTATCGTTTCTTTCTTTAAAACAATTCTGTTTTTTTAATACATATAAGCAAAAAAATAGCGAATTGAAAAATTCTGATAGTTTTTTTCGAAACGTTTTATTTTATTCAAAAAACATGCAAACAAATACAAAAAAGAATCAACAATTTTTCAATGAAAATACGATTTTAGTACTTCAACCCGCGAAAAAATATGTTATTTAGTAAACAAAACAAAAAAAAAACAATGTGACTAAAATAATCGAGACCGTGATGAATACTACCAACATATTTGGCTTATTACAGTAATCAAGTTTTAAACTATGAAATTCAACATCCCTGTAAATTTGAGGATGTTCGCATTTGAGACTTGAATCTCTATACCCGTAGCTGTCGGCAATTGACTTCAAATTGAGCGAAAATGTTGGGGATTGTTTTTTGTTGTTAATATCATTAATAAGCCATGCCATTTCGCAGCTGCAGTTAAATGGATTTCCTGCAATTCCAATTTCCTTTACTTTATTCCAATCAAATCAATTTTTGGAAATTGTTTGAAGGTTGCATCTTTCAACAGAGAATGATTCAATTTTCGGAGTTTTTCGATTTTTGGCGAATCCAAAGGCGTTTTCATCGATGGAAGATAATTGCCGGTTTTCGAAAAGATACAAAGTTGTGAGATTTGAAAAACCACAGAATGCACAATCACCAATGGATGAAATTTGGGAATCGGTTATAAGCAATTCATTCAAATTATTATTTGAGCTTAAGCTTGTTTGATTTAAAATCACAATTTGGGTACTGCTTAAATCCAAATGACGAAGAGTCGAAATTTTATTCAAACTTTTGGGATATGTTGTTATCGGATTTTGGTGTAAATACAATGTATCCAGATTCCTGTAAGTTTACTTATTAACTGAATTCTGTCAGTATATGAACATAGAGAGCATCCAGAAATGACGTCATTTAATTGAAGAGAGGGGGGGGGTAAAGGGTCTCGTCCAAAATGACACGTTTTAACAACATCATTTGTGGATGCTCTCATAATTTGACTTACTTCAGATTAGCAAAAATGTATTCTGGAATTTCGAAAATATCACAATCAAAAAGATACAAATCTGTCAAATTCGATAAAGCTTGAGGAAATATCCATGATGAGGTTGCAAAAGTTTTTCCAATCAAACGGTTCTTGCCGAGCCTCAATCTGGTTAACATTTTCATATTTTTGAAATCGATAGAAGTAAGTGACAACAAATTTTCTTCTAAATTCAACGAAAAAAGTTTTGAGCCGAGTTTTTCGGTGAGAATATTGCTGCTTAAATTTGTTAGTTTATTGTTGCTTATGCATAAACCTTGAAGTTGATCAAATTTATCAAATGTTCCATCTTCGATATCGGTAATTCCGTTTTGAGATAAAATTAGTTTTTTGATATCTTTGGCAACATATGGTAGCGTTTCGTCCTGAAAAAATTATATTAATAAGGGGAATACAAAAAATGTTTTTAAAGCGAACATTTTACAATATCCCAAATTGTTGGTGTCTGATTTCCACGGTTTCAACGAAGAAATTTGAAATCAAAGGCTGAAGATTTGGATTTTTAAGTAGATTTTTTGACCACCAAAGTTCACACTTAATTCGATTGTGCTCACAAATGCATCTTTCATCTTCAGACTCTGTAAACAAGTATTTTTTTAGTTTTTCACCTGTTAATTTAAACTTGCCTCCACAGATTTTATAAATAATTGGTTCATTTGATGAATTATCGGCAGACAGTACATTTGTTTCGGGATCGGTAAAAAATTCTTCGGTAAAATCTTGAGCAGCTACCGGGAAAATAATGGATAAAAAAATCAGCAAAAACAGAATGTATTTTTGACGAAGCCTCATATTGCAAATTTTGAAGACCAGGAAAATAAAAAAGACAGCAGCTTTTTTGGAACTTTGTATGATAGAATATTTTTTAAAACTAATGACTTGAATGCAAAAAAATATTTTTACGTTATGAGTTGTATCAAATAATAACTAAAAGGGGGACTTGAAAACTTTGGGTCAACCCTCGGGTCTTCATTAATGATGGGGAAAGTTTGTTTTTACCACAAAAACTGAAAATTCTCATGTACAGGTTTGTTCAAATTTCTGCTGACTCTATCAACTGCTGAAAAGAGCTGTGGCAAACACGTATTGGTATAGGGGGAGGTCCATAATCAATGCAGAGCACGAGCGGACGAATTTGTCTACTTTGGTGGACACCTTTATGAGCAAGTTTATTTATGAAAATTTTATGTTTTTAATGATTATTAAGTATAGACAAACCATTTCCTATTTTAAAAAAAAAGTTATTTTTATGATGTCACCAAAGTAGACAAACTTTGGCGGACAATACTTAAAATTCATAAGTAATTGCTTTATAAACGCAATAAAAATGTCAAAAATATCAAAAATAAAGCTTTTTTCAACCATATTTATGAAGTTTAAGCATTGTATACCAAAGTGGACATTTGTCTACTTTGGTGGACATCATAAAAATAACTTTTTTTAAATAGAAAATGGCTTGTCTATACTTAATAATCATTAAAAACATAAAATTTTCATAAATAAACTTGTCCACCAAAGTGGACAAATTTGTCCACTTGTGCTAACCTCTGAATCAATGAAGTGGTAATCCTTGGTCAAAGTAAATGTGGTCGGCGAAACCAAAATAAGGCAGACGAATTATCGTCACCATACAAAACAATTTATTTGCATTCGAGAGTTTATTGACAGTATAGGTCCAATTTTTTCCATAAATGTTTAATCAATGGCATTGATAGCAATAAAAGCAAAAAATTTAATGTGATAATTACAGTGTATTATCATTATTGTACCATCACACATTAAATCACAAGGTAAAATGGATGATCATTCAGTTATGATAAATTTTAATCACAGCACATTTTTTTTGCATTGTTTATAAACACATCAGATCGAATTTCAACATTGTTTAATTTAGTAATTTTTTATGAATAGACCTCAAAAATGATTCATCGAAAATGTTGCTTTTTCAAAAAATTCAATTTTCATTTTTTGTTATATTTCAAATTTTTGTTTGATTCAAAAACAAAAATGTTCCTTCAAAAACATGTGTTATTTTTGTTTCTGTTTGTAAACTTTTTTAAATTTTGTAATACTTTAACACTGTTTGCGAATGATGGATATGTTAAAGATTTTACTGTAGATATGGCAGCTGGAAATGTGATTAAAGATGATGACATCAATAATATCACTTACATTTGCGGCACAAATTTGGAAAGTAAGATTTCTTTAAAGTTTGTTCCCTCTACCGTATTGTTAAAATCCTTTCAAAGATTTACCGAGGTGTGTTCAAAACCCCAACCAGTGTTGTTGTGACTCCGACTCCGGAGTTGGAGTCGGAGTCACTGCGGTGGAGTTGACTCCGTTCAGATTTTTCAAATTCACACGTTAAGAAAAAGAAATTTTAAATTTAAAAATTTTGTTTTTCTAGTTTTTGTTATTTAACGTAATAAGTATTAAGCTATTCTAACATTGCTATGTTAAAACTAACACTTAAAACGTGTCTGGGCTTCCAAATTTCTCATAAGAAATTTTTGAAAATTTTTTTCAACTATAAAAGAAACGACTCCGGAGTCGACTCCAGTGACTCCGACTCCGGAGTCATAGCCGGAGTCATTTCAAATCCAAAAGCAAACACTGACCCCAACGGATGTACCCCTCCTAAAATACAATTTTGGAAAAGAGATTGTCCAGAGCTGAAATCAGCAAAAAATTGAAATTTTTTACCCCCTCCATCCCTCTCGTTAGCATGTTAGCTTTGATGTTTGCCGCTTTTTAAGGTTAAAGTCAGCACTGGCTTACCCCCTCCCTCGCATGTTGACGTAAGCTCTGGATAGGCACTAAAGGCATTTTGCAGATGATTGTGAATGCAAACCTGGAGTAATCAAATGTATAAATTGGCTCAAAAATGCCAATGTCATGCCATTAAAAGATGACTTTGAAATTCGACTAGTTATTTTCAGAAAATGTAATATTACAACATTAAAGCGGGTAATTAAATTCTTTTGAATAAACTTGCTTGAACTAAAAACAATAATTTTATGATTTTTCAAATTCAGGACAAAATTCTTCCTGGAAATGAAGACACTGTAGAAGGCTTAAAATTTGATTCAGCTGGCATTCAGTTTATTGATGCTGGGGCTTTTGATAAATTTGTTTTGTTAAAAGAACTTTCTGTTAATAATAACCCATTGGAGAATGTTGACGAAAGCGTTTTAACGTCTACCCTCGGAGAAACACTTTCGTCATTAACGTTGATCCGAAACAAAATAACTGCGCTAAATCCAATGGTATTTAAAAATATGAAAATGTTGAAGACTTTACGTTTAAATGAGAATCCAACTATGAAGTGTTTGACAGATATTTTTCCTGAAATGGCGCTAGAATGGTTAGATTTGATAAACTGTGGATTGGTATCCTTGGAAGAAAATGTTTTTAAAAATTTACAGTAGGCGTTTTTTTAGCAGTAATATTTTAAATCAGCTTCTTTAGTAAACTGGAAATTTTGCAGTTAAGCAACAATAAGTTTTCTTCAATTCCATCTGCAATCAAACATCTTCCACGTTTGGGACAATTAGAATTGGGTGACAATTTGCTAACAAAAATCGAAACGAATACATTTATTTCAAATCCAAAATTGCATTGTTTCATATTCTACCGTAATGCGTTATTGCAGTCAATCGAAGATTGTGCATTTTGTGGTATTGGCAATATCAGCTGGATATATGGACCAAATTGTCCCCGCCTTTCTTTTATCGATGAAAATGCCTTCGGTGCCATTTCCACCGGTATTCCGCCTGCTGCTGATTTATTCGATGTAAGCGAATGCAATATTACAGTATTATCTAAAAATTTGTTGGACTGGAAAAATGTTAAACATATAAATATTGGGGGTAATCCATTGGCATGCAATTGTTCGATGGCATGGCTTTTTAGTGATTTGTTATCAGACACATCAGTCTATAACAAAAAAATTCAACGCCGATTTCATGGGCACAAATATATTCTTGGATGTTTCCCGCCTTTGGACGTCAGACATAAACATTTTTTGAAATTGGAGAATATAAGTGGTATTTTTGAACCCTGCAAGCAGATTAATGCTCCATCAAACTTTTCATTTTGGATGATATTTTTGATCGGTTTTGGGTTTATTGGAATTATCGGTGTATATGTGTATCGTCATCACCAAATTAGTTTTATGGTTTATTTTACTAATTTTCGAGATAAAATCATTGCAGTTAATATTGTACTCACAAATTCATAACTTTTTGTTTGTTTTTGACATCTGTTTTTGTTGTTTTTTATTTGTTGAAGTTTTGTCCATTCGATCCCTTGTTAAAGGAAGTGGACGTTTTGATGCAGTTTCGAAATCTTGGATATTCGTGATTTTCGGGCAAACTGAGAGTCTTGAAACGAAAATGACTTTTTTTAAAATTTTTTTATCAAATAAAGATGCATTTTCGTTTCAAGACTCTCAGTTTGCCTGAAAATCACGAATATCCAAGATTTCAAAACTGCATCAAAACGTCCGCCTCCTTTAAAGGGGACTTTCACCGCCTGCAAATCTTTTTATTATAGGAAATTATTGATATTCAGGCAAAAGACAATGTGTTGCGCCTCCCTGTCTCTGTCGTTGTCGACGCAGGGAGAGGCAACTAAGAAATAAATGGGAATGAGCTTCCCCTGTTTTCCAATTTTTTCTTCAAAAAAAAAGATTTTCAGGCGGTTGATGTCCTCCTTTAACTACAAATTTGAAATCTTTTTTGTTGCCTTTTATTTGTTGATGTTTTGCTTATTCAATTACCTGTTAAAAGACGAGGTCCGTTTCATAAAATTTAAAAATATTTCTTTATTTTTGTTAATTAAAAAATAAAATCGGCAATTGCCAATAAATTTGCAAATTGTAACTGTAATTAAAAAGCGATGACTCATTTAAGCACACCCTCTTTGTGTATTATTGGTTTTTGATTTGTGTTATCAGAAAAGTACAACTAATACTGATAAGGGTACAATCATTACAAAAGCCATTTTTGGACAAGGCATATTTCTTCTTTTATTGACAAATGTGGAAGCTTCTTTTCTTTGTTCAAACTAAAGATGCTTCCGTATTCCTTTTTTTTGTACTCAATTTGCAACAGAAAAATTAATCACAGATAAAATTCCACCATTATTTGTTTATCAATGATTGTCTTTGTTTGGTATAAAAAGAAACATTCAATTTTGATTGCAGTCATTAAAATTTGGTCCAAAAATAAAAATGTTACGTCTGACATTTTTACTTTGTTTTCTTCCGTTGATTTTTTGTTCATGTCCAAGTGGAAGTTACGAATGGCATTCAAAGTGTTATAAATTTGTCGTGGATGCCACTGAATTCCTTGATGCTGAATCTCATTGTGTTTCCATTGGAGGACATTTGACTTCAATTCATGATGGATTTGCGAATTCTTTTCTTACAAGTAATTTTTAAATTTTGAGGTTTTCCAGAAATTGTAAAATTTGAAAAAAAAATTTGAATCGCCAACATTAAAGAACTTTTTGCTATACATCAAAGGCGGCATTGCTATTTACTCTCCGTAGATTTTCTGGATTCTCTTTTTTCAGCAGAAAAAAATCGTAAAATTTTTTTTCAGGTCAAGCAAAAAACATTTTTGGTAGTCACATAGATGATTTTTGGATTGGTCTTTCTGATACTCAAACTCTTGGAAAACTTACATGGAGTGATGGAACACCAT
This sequence comes from Panagrolaimus davidi, assembly GCA_901779475.1. NCBI lineage: Eukaryota > Metazoa > Nematoda > Chromadorea > Rhabditida > Panagrolaimidae > Panagrolaimus > Panagrolaimus davidi. The sequence goes on from CABFKP010003463.1 coordinate 10,042, forward strand.
TGGATTACCTCGAATGGGATTCAAATCAACCAGGAAGTCTTACAGTCAACAACTGCGGAGCCGTAAATATCAGAAATGGATTCTGGAAAATTGACAATTTTTTCAAACAAAAACCATACATTTGCAATATTGGAAACGCTTCTTTTAATACTGAAACCTCACCTCCACCAAGAACAACAACAACAATGAAAACAACGACCTTTCGATCTACTCGAAAATCGTCCACAACTCCTGTGCAAAATCGATGCACCGGAAATTTTACATATTTTTATGCAACAAATTCTTGCTACGGTGTCTTTTATACTTCAGAAAATCGAGGAAAAAATTGGAATTTTGGTGAAAATTTATGCAAAAGTTTTGGCGCACATTTGGCATCAATGCACAGTGACGCAGAAGTTAATTTTGTTATAAGTATGTTTCAGCACATTTTTAAAATTTGCAAAACCTTTAAAAAATTCAGATTTACCCTCAATTAAAAATTCAAACTTCTTTCCATGGATTGGCCTTTACTCGGATGATCAGGATAATTGGAGATGGTCCGATGGAACTCCAGTCGATTATCTTCCAGGAAATCCAGAAGCTGGTGCAAATACGTGTGCTTTCATAAACGAATATAACAATTTTGAAGCTGATGATTGCAGAGATGATTTAACAGTTTTATGCAAAAAATAACTTCGCTGAAAATATGGTGAAAAATTTATAGATATTTGCTTTAGCAAAAATTTTTTTTTGTAATAAACATTGCCATCTTCTTTTTCCTTTTTGACGCAGCAAAATTTTTTATTGTTGAAAAAGAAAAAAATTACAAAATATATTTGTTACGTGTTTCCATTTTTTCAATCTTTCTTTTTGCAGTTCATTTTTTTGGACAAAAATGCTGCGATCGATTAAACATCTGTTGATTTTCATGTCTGTTTTCCTTTAAAAAAAAGAAGCAAAATCCCTTCCATCAGGTTCAAATTGTAAAATGGCACTTTATTGTTCAAAAGAATGTGAAGAATTTGATCAAACTGATTTCAAGCATAAAGAAATTTGTGAAAATCTTAAAATATATAAAACTGAAACTGCTTAAAAAATTTGAATATTTGATTATTTGATTTGATTGTATCGGATTTATTATATTTTTGGATTTTTGATAGTTTTAGAATTTTTATTAATATACAAAAAAAGATTTTTTATTGCTTTAAAATAGACAAAAATAAGAATAAAATTTGTTTAAAAACAAAATTCAAATGAATTTTAAATAGAGGTTTAAACGCTAGTGGTGGTGAGTCTGCTGCTGACATGAAGTGGATATTCGTTGAA
>CABFKP010003473.1:0-11344 GCA_901779475.1 Panagrolaimus davidi
AAAACGATTCAAAGCTGCAAATATTTTTTCTTCAAAAATCCAATTCTCATTATTCTTGATTTGCGTTTTAGAGATGAAAAATGGTGCATTAACTATGTGCCAGTTAAAATTGACAAGTATGAATGCAAATTTTGGGTAACTAAGATATTTAATATTGGATATAAAAGTTGGCAAACAAATCCTCCAATTAATCATAATTTAATTAATTTTTTGATTCCAAAAATCTATAAATTGGATGTAAAAGATTTTTTAATGACAAATCAAATTATTTTTTTTAATGATCTTCCATTTCTTTTTTCATCAGCTGAATTAATTTATTTTGATAAAATTATTGTTAAAAATGAAAATGGTGAAAATGTTGCATTTGAAAAAGTTATTGAAATTGCAACAAATGTCAAAAATTTGTTTGTGCAAGTTTTTAAATGTTAAATTTTTTACTTCATTTTTACATCAATTTTTTTAGTCACGAATCTGGTTTTAAAGCAAAAATTTTGAATCAATTTTTAAATTTCCTTAATAAACTTGAACATATCTTTTTGGCACTCAATGAAGATTTTGATCTTGATGAATTTTATTCTTTTATGAAAGTAAATCTATTAATTGTTATTTTTACTTTTTTTATAAAAAACTTATTTAGAAAAACAAAAATATAAAGATTTTCGCTCGATTTGTTGATCCAATGTCAGAAGCATATAAAGCTCGACTTGAATTAATTATAGATGAAATTCTTGCAACCAAAGAGTTTATTTACAAGCCTCCTATGATTGAATTTAATGGACTTGATCGGGAAAAATATGAAAAACTTCGAGAAATTCGCAATTGTTATAAACGTTTATATTGAAATAACTTTGATATTTTTTAAATGAATAAATTTCGAAAAAGCTTTGAGTGACGCAAATTTGAGGACATGATTTTGAAAAAACGGACAAACATTGTTGATTAGTACTTTTTGATAATGTTGTAAACCTCATAATATTTGATTTCTTTAGATGACGATTGGTAAAATTAGAAATAGCTTTTAAATAAAAAAATTCAAATTTTACCAATTAATAAGACAAATAAAATATTTAAAACCTAAGCGAAATCCAAAGAATTCTGAACAAAAGGTATCTAAATTTTGCGAAAAAAATGAAAAAGATAAAAAAGAAGTTAAAATGCTGCTTTTTTAAAAAAGAAATGATGGCAAATGTTTCAGCCAATTTTTAAAGAAAGACGTCCCTTTTTGTTGAAATAATATTTGTCTGATCGACGGAGAGTCGTCTTTCAACATTTTTTTAAAAAAAATGTGAAAAGCAATTCAAAGCTAAAACCAAAAAAAATTTGTAAAATTATTTCTCTTTGTAATTTTTTTGAGCCAAGAAATGCATACAAATGAACATTTAAATGTTTCTTATTCAATAATAAAATTTATATTTTCCTACGTTGAACGAAAATTTATCTTGCTGAATTTTTAGTGCTAATTTGTTTGATAATTTAATCACAAAAAAAGAGAAATATTATTTGTGCCTGCAATAAAATCATATGGTTGCATCAAAGAAGATAAATTTTTTTGAATCTTATAATGATAGACATACAGAATAGGAGTTTTTAAATAACGTGTGGATGAATAATAATGATTAATCCAAACGTTATTTATCTTTTTATTATTTTTTGAAAAAAAATTGCTTATGAAAAATATTTAAACAAAAACGTGTTATTTTTCGACGAAAGATTTGTGCGAAAAAATATTCAAAACCCTGATGCATTTGCTTAAAGGAAAACATAAAAATATTAAACTTTCTCGTTTTTGGAAGCTTTCTTTTTTGAGACAGAAACTAAAAAAGAAAGGGCAACAAAAAGTTTTGATGTGTCTGGTTTGTAAAAAAAAGAGGAATTTTATGAAATACGATCAGATTAACGAAAATTTTTTTGATGTTTTCCGAAAATGTATGTCTTTCATTTTTTTGGAAAGCAACGATTTCTCATTTTGCTATAAAATGGATATTTCTAAAAATGTTAGCGGAGATGAATTTTTTTTATCATCTTGATATTTTTTCTTGTTTGTTGGTCAAATCTTAAGGGTCTTCAGTAAAATCGGATTTTATCAAACAACTTTTATTAATTTTTCATAATGAATTATAGACGTATCATTATTTTGTGAATAATGGATGGAACTTTTTTCACTTCAATACTATTTTACAAATTTTACTCTCTTATTATCAGATATGCCTGAATCTGCAAACAACTTTTTTTTAATTTAAAAAATAAAACAGCATTAAAATATTAAAAAAAAATATCAGAAATAAAAGAAAGAAAAAAGCATTGAAAAATTATTTTTTGCAAAAGGGAAAAAAGAAACGAATGCACTTTTTTCTTTTAACGGAAAAAAGGGGGCTGTAAAAAAAGCAAAATCAAATGCAAAAAAGCAGATTCTTTTTTTTACATCTTGTTTTTGACAAGTCTGATGAGTTTGAATATTTCTGAAGCGATTTTTGAAGCAATTTCTTGTAAATACATTTTCAAATGCCAAGAAAAAATTTTAAAAATTCATAAGAATGTTAACCAACATCAGAACAGTATAAATATATAAAAAAATTTGAATTTTTACGTCTTATTAGAAAATGGTAGCCAGAGGTGTAAAAAGCGGCCGGAAATGCCGGCCGCTCTATTTTTAATTTTATAAGGCGAAAAACAAAGAATTTTCCAAAAAAAAAGTAACGGCCTGGCCGGCCTTAGTTTACACCTCTGATGGTAGCAGAAACTTTTTAATAAATTTAAAAGGATATACAAATTTTGGAGTCGTTTAAGGTATTCTTTCTTTTTTTCTGTGGGCAGTAATAACATTATATTTTAATTTTTTTGAGATAAAAATGTCACTAAATACGAAAGTCCATTTGTAATCCCCAAATTTCGTGTCCCTCTAATAGAATTGATAAAAAAATGAAATCCTCAAATCTCCTGTCCTAAAAAGTTTGGCATATAACTGAAAACTTTAATTTAAAGGAATGCTTTAAATTTGCTCAGCCATGGTAGAGGTGATTTGAATTTGATCAAAAAATTAAAGTAGACAACAAATCAAATTTGATTTGTACTGCATTCGTGAATGGTGGACAAACGTAACAGCGGTTGACTGATAATTTCATTCAAGCTTATTCATCACATTACTGGTCTCCCAATATTCATTTTCATGGACAAAAAAGAAAATCCAGCAAAAACCTTACATATACGGAATGAAAAATGGAGTTACACCTGGGGATGGACTTTGTCCTTATACCTCAAAAAATAGTAATAACTCTAATTAATACCCACAAAAATATTAAAAAGTTTTAACAAAATCAGTGGTACCACAACATTATTTTTTGAAAAGTGAGTACGTAAAATTATCGGTAAAATTTAGTATTATTTGGGGTATAAATTAATATATTGCCTTCAAAAAATATCTTCTGGTAGTGTTTTCGCTTTCGCTTTCCTTGTAACCTTTGTCATTTGTTTTTCATTCATCGAATAAAATCACTATTTATTTCTTGCGATTTTTTGGTCGTTCCAATTATCTGCAAGGTCGTTTCATAAAATTATAAACTTCTTTTGTTTGCGAGCACTCTTTTTTTATGGGTACCGAGTCAAGAAAGGACAAATGTGTTGTTCTAAAAAATTATTGCCGCATAAATAATCAAATGTTCGAAGGGTGTGTTTATCGCGAAAGCGAGTTTATTTCTTTCCATTGCACAAAACAGTCGGCCGACCGCAATCGCGGAAATTTTACGTTAACAATGAAAATTGTACAAAAGGGAAAAGAAAATGAGCAAACCTTTGCCGCTCATTTGCATGAATCAACAATTATAAAAATGAACGTTTACAAAAAAAAGAATCTTGAACGTCAGTTCATGACAATGAAATCAAGGTTGCGAAAAAAAGAGAAAAACAAAAAGAAAAAAGGCCGTCCCTTTTTTCGAAAAATAAAAATAGTTGCAGACATTTTGTTAGTTATAAAACTGTTTTTGAATTTTTTATACATTTTTTAATAACGAAATGTGGTAAAAGGAAAGCGGTGTAACGTCCCTTTGGAGTCTGTGACTGCCAACAGTAAGACTGCCCCCATACGCGATCTTTATAAGACGCGGCTGGGGAGCAGTCGTTGTCTCTCTCGGTCTATGACTTGGTAAGAACTGGAATAAATAATAACTAATAATTCAAGGACTAAACATACATTACAATACGTACGGTCCAGTCCTCGAGGCTGAGAAGATCCAGAAGGAGTGGCAGTCTTTATCATTACAATTGTAACAGATTATGAAACGGTCAAAGCGCAACACAACGGAACGTCACAATGCAGCCTGACTCAAACATTCAACATCATGGGAAGATTCATATTCTTCAAAATGCAGCGAGACATGACCCGAGTTCATTCTTTCAAAAATGCCCTGAAGTGTCGTACAAAATTTTAAAACTGATAATGATACCGCAACGCAACTCTTATCTAATTTTTTTATTCAATTTTTTAATTAAAACTTTTATTTAAGGCATATTTACCGAAAGATTTCCTTACTAACAAATTTTGAAAGTTTTGGGCAGGAAAATTGCCCCGACCTTCAAGTTAGGGCACTGTAGATAGATGACAAAAACTTAAATATTACATCTCGTAAAATCACCGGATCTGTTGTTTGGCAATGTCCGCTTATTGCTACACATGTTTTTTTCTTTGGCATGTTTGGTATTAAAATATGGCGCAAAAAAAATGCAGCATGCCGAAATTTTAACTGATCTCTGGAGGATGTTAATGTTGCTGAACATTGTGAAAAATGCGAGTATGCAAATCAGGTACGAAAAGAATGTATAGTATACTAGAAAAAACTGTGAAAAATGTATAATGAATATTGCTTTACCATAATACTGTATATGAAGGGCGCAGAAAGTTTTGTTATTTGTGTTGTTTAAAAAATCATCGCAGTATAAATATCCTGTTAAATAAAAAATACGAAATACCTTCAATCATTTTTTGACATTTGACTTTGTTAATCATTAATAAATTATGTATTATTAAAAACATGTTTCATTGTTTAATTCCTTATATGGTCCCCGTTTATTTTTTTGAAAATAAGTCATCGTTAAAAATAGCATTACAGTAATCAAAACACTAAATCTTCCATTGTTGTTGTAACTGAAGAAAATATGATTCACTTGTAAGGGGTATTTGTTTTCCAAAGGCATTTGTAACATAAAGAACATTATTTGCTTCATTCAAAACAGTACTTTTTTCTCGTAATTGTTGAATAAAAACCAAAATAAATGAGAGATTGTAAAACTAAAAAAGAATCGATTATTGTTTGTTTAGAAATCTTTAAAAACTTACAATATGTGTTGTGCAAAATGGAGCAGAAATTTCAAAATAATTTGGTAATATAATATTTAAAAGTGCTCCAAAAGGTGCAACAAGAGTAAATGTTAAAATGAATGGAAAAATTGCTGAAATAACTTTGACATTTTCGAACATCTGAAAAGTTTTATTTATTTAGTGCCTTACTCCAATGGGAAGACGCCCCATCTGCAATTTTTTTAGGGTTCATTGGAGCTGCTTTTTTGTTAATTTTTTGCAGCTTCAGTGAACAAAAAAGCAGCTCCAATGAAGAAATGCAATCAATTTACAGAAAAAAATTTATTCTAGATGCACCTCCCGTTTTCAGATGATATTTTTGCTTTTTACCTGATACCTTCGCTCCAAAGAAATCTGATATGCAAATAATTTGTACATTCTTTTATTAAGGAAATAAAGAATTCCACAAATAATAAAGGTTAAAAATTGAGTTCCAACCAAAAACCAATTAATATATGTAAAAACGTGTACGAATGGGCGTGGTCCATAAATAACTAAAATTTTAATTAACAAAAACTATCTAAAAATATGCGAAGAAGTGTTAAATGAAACGTTAACTATTTTCAACATTATTGTATTGAGAGTCTTTATTACTGCTAGAAGAATGCACCCAATCGCTTCGGGACTCAATTAAATTACATTTTTTAAAATTTTTTTCATATCCACGATAACTCATACATATAAAGTTTGCATTTGAAAATTGGAAAAATTTGCTTCTGGATTTTATTGTATTTTTTAAAAAAAGCTTTCACTTGAGCGTTACTTCCAGAAAAGGAGAAGAAAGTACAAAATTACACGTTGGAATCGGTTCCACTTTTTTGTTCAATCAAAAAATGGAATGGCATTTTGTTCTTTTAGTTTTTTTTGTTGAAAAAACGAAAAAATGAGTAATATCTTTAACAACTGTGCCTAATCTTATATTAATTTTTCATGCCTTTTTATATTAATATTATTAATCTGCATAAAAAACTGAGTGGGATAGCAGACAATTTTGAAAAAAAATGGATGTAAAAAACTCATATGAGATCAGGCACAGACGTAAAAGATAATTTTTTTAACCAAAAAAAAGAAAAAAAAAACACAATGCCAATGCATTTCTTAACTAAACAGCTGATTTCCACGTGCTGTGCAAACTCTGAACAAAAATTAATACTTAAAAAGACATTTTGGAAAGGTTTAACTGTCTTCATCAAAATTTTTATTTTAGTTGGATTTCGAAGCAGTTAATATTAGCCTTCTTAAAATTTTTATGACGCGCAGTACAGTAAATTTTAGACGTGTTCTATGATCCGTGCTTTTTGAGTCGAATTAAAGTCTTGACGTAAAAGCTTTAATTGGATTTTTTTGTAATATTTGTCCTTGGTTGAAAAAAATTATAAAGTTTTCTGCTGTAAAAACTTCAAGTTTGAAAAAAAATTAAAACTTACAATAGCTTGTTATTCCCATATAAATCGCAGTAATAAGAAAAGAATAGATGGCCATGTTTTTGAATAATGAAATCTTTGATGATTGCTTGTAATTTTCGAGATAAACTGTTGCAATAACTCTTTCAATGGTCAAAAATAAAAAAACAGTTCTTAGCTGCTGTGAAGCTGTTGCAAGAAGAGATCGAATTGCAAGTATCGGAAAATTTGTTTCATTAAATTCAATAAAATAAATAATTGCAGATGAAATTGAACACAGGTTTATAATAAATACAAATGGAACTGCACAAAAAGTATTGAAAAGTCTAAAAGTTTACAACATTTAAAACGACGTTTTTTTCAATTTCAAGGAGAGCAGGAAAAAAAGTTAATTTTTAAGCTACAGACGTGAAACTTTCAGGATATGCAAAAATACGATTGAAAAGACTGTTTTATTTCAAAGTGCCTTAGGTGCTTTATGCAAATATTCTGAAACTAAAATTTGCATAATTTCCAAAAAAATTCTTATGGCTGCAATATCTTCCCCTAGCCTCGTTCTATTGTTTAAAAGCCAAATTATTGAAATCCGTTTAGAAATAATGAAATGGTTTCAAATCGAAATTTGCCAAAATTAGTTTATCGCCAACATCTCGAAATTCTAGTGAACTGGAATCCCCCTCCAGTTGACTGGAATTGTTATTTTTTTTAAAAACAACAAAATAAAAACATTATTTGTCATTAATTGAAACAATATTTACCGTAAACCTTTTGGTAAAACATTCTGTCTAATTTTAATTTTTTTAAACACCGATAATCCAATAAATAATNGATAATCCAATAAATAATGTTAACAAGGCAATAATTAAGGACAAAATATAACATATCACGTGAAATGTGACCATTTAGAAATTTTTTATAAAAAAAAATATGAAAAATTTTGTCTTTTATTGTAAAAGAAATATTTTTAATTTCCTTTTTTATTTCTCACATGTTGAAGCAATCAAGTGTGAAAACCAAGAGGGCATTTTTTAAAGGGATTTAATTAAATATTGGTAAAAAGGGCGTTATACAAAAATGCTCATTGTATTTATAAATTGGTCATTCAAAAAACATCTATTGTCCCCAAGGCTACAAAATAACGTTTCTGTATAAAAAATGAAACACTGCTGCTGGATATGGATTTATTATAGTGAGAGTCCGGCATCAATCTTTGAATAAGTATTAAAGAAGAAGAATAAAAAAGCAACTGATTGAAACTTTAAGAAAACGTCTTTTTGTGAAAAATGTATAAAATATTCAAATTTTTTTGTCTCTAAAAAATGTAACTTGCTGGGCTTTTTATTCTTAATTTTACTTGTAATTAGTCAAGATATAATAATTCAACTGTAGCAATATTATCATCGATTGAAAATCAAATTTGTGGTGATTTTAAAGATATAAAAAATTTCAATACAAATTTTAAAAATTGTTTCAATTTTAACGAAAAAATTGTTGGAAAAAGTTTTTTTCAGCACGAAAATTCAACATTTGTCATTGCTTACAGTAATATTGACAATGCTACATTATTAGTGATTAATGGAAACCTCCCATTATTATTATTCAATTATAAATTTTCATCCTTAAAATATAATGTTTACAGAAAAACTATTTTTCATTTACGAGAAAATATTCTTTTTGAATACAAGATGGATAATTTTATTTCTTCTTTTATCAACAATAAAACTCAATTGAAATCAATTACAAAAACAGTGGTGCAGCCAAATATTACAGATTACGATTTTTTAGAAAACAATACAGTATATTACATTCGTGATAACAAAATTTTTGTAAATTCATCTTTTTTGCAAAATGGTACTTGTTTACCCTTAATTTATAAACTTGAAAATTGCAAAGAATCTAACAAAGAAAAAAATAATTTTAAAATTGTTGTCTTTCTTTTATCCCTTTTACTTTTTGCTTTTCTCACCTATTTTTATCGATGTAAGAAAGAGTCCCATCGAGCAAAGTTCAAGAAACCTTTTATTGAAAGAAAAAAATTGTTAACACAAAAAACCTCAAATGATAAGGTAGATTTTAAATAAAACAAAATTTTAAAACAAAATTTTCAAATGGGGATTCTTTTTTTGTAATTGTTTCATCTGCTTCTTTTCATCTGTTGTTGTAAAAATATGTGTTGCAAAAATATATCGTAATAAAGGTATTTGTACCAAATATTTGAATCCATTCACACTTAATTTATTACAGCCAGCCAAATCAGTCTTTTTTAAACAGGGTAGTAATTTTGCAATTAAAAATAAAGTGTTTTCAGTAATAAAGTTATTGCCGCGTAGCATAAAGTCTTCCAAATTTGGTAAATGTTGCAATATTTCAACAATTGCAATTTCCGAAAAATTTTTACTATTCACGGTACCATTAAGGTGGAATACGGTAACAGTCTGGGGCATCCATTCACGGAAGAAAATGGGTAAAACAAAATAATTTTTTAGCCAGTCAAATTTCAAAGTTTTTAAATTCTTCATTTTTTTAAGCATCCAATTTGCTTCAAAGCTGCTAAATTTTTCAATTGAACAATTACTGAAAATTAAACTCTCCATATCAGGATGAAAAGCCAAATTTTCAAAATCTACAGCTTTAATTCCCTTATAATCTTGAAGTATGAAACTTTTGAGAGATTTGTAGTAGAAAATAAAATTTGGCAATGGTGTTGTCTCCATTTTTACATTAAAAGAGTTGCAAAATTTGATAGAATTAAATTCCAAATTTTTGATATAATTTCCATCAAATTTATAAGGGATGTCAACATTTAAAATAATAGTGACACTTGTTAAAACAATGGTATGAAAATCTCCATTATCAATAAGTTCACACAGTTTATCGAAATTTATAATTCCATCAAAAATTTTTCTAAATCCAAAAGTATTTTGATTTAAGTATTCATCAAATTCCATTTTCGCTACAAACTTTGTCAAAAATGAATAAATTAATCTATCTTTCGATTTTTAGTGTTACAGTAAGAATAAAATAATACACTCCCCTTTTTCTTACAAAAAAGAAGAGTTACAGTAAGGAATGAGTATCAATTTTTCCTCTGAGAAAAGTACCCGTCTTTTTTTGGTTTTTTTGAAAATAGAAAAAAAAAGAGTCATTATATTTTTGTCTCTGAAAAAAGAGTGTCCACTACAGTAAGAAACGGTTGATTCTCATTTTTTCCTTAACATAAAAATGCTTGATAGAGAACATTTTTTGTGTCCCCAAAACACAGTCAAAATGGAATTTTTAAAATTTTTTTTTAAAAAAAGTAATATTAAAGATAAAAAATAATAACTTTTTTGTTGTTAGCAAATAAAATACAATACGTTTGTCAGTGTTAAAAATAATTCCAAAAAATAAGTAAAATAGATGAACAAAAAATAAATGAGTAATATTACATAATAAAAATTAAGTGAACTCGAAAACGAAAAAAGACTAAAACCTGAACAAAAAACCTGAACAAAAAAGTAATACAAAAAGTATAAATTGTTCAAAGTGACAACGAAAAAACAAATGAGAAAACGGAGGTAAAAAAATTAAGCAAAGAGATAAAATGTTAAAAGAAACAATAAAGAGTTAATAAATGAATTTTACAAATTCATTCTTTTTCCGAAAATTTTTCTTAAACCGAAAAAGTTCAAATTTTTTAAAAAATAATTTTTTAAAAATTACGGTTTTTAAAAATTTAAGATGACATAATTTTTTTAAATCATTTAATTTAATATTATAGCAAGAAGAAATATTAAATTTTTCCAAATATTTTAAATTGCTTAAGTCCAGGATTTTTCAAATTTGTTCCCGCTACACTCAATTTGGATAGAGCTCGACGGTCTTTAGTAAAGGCTTCCAAATATGTATCATGAAGTTGGATATTGTTAAATTCAAAACAAAATTTCATACATAATGGTGAAATATAATTTAAGTAATGAATCATATGCTGATGAAAATCACATTTTTTGAAAGAGATATTCGTTAATCTGAAAAAATAAAAGGATGTTAGCATTTGAATCAAGGGTAAAAATAAAAAATCTGACTTACATGGAAGTAAAAATTTCTGTAAAAACATGTAAAGATGCTTCACTGAAGTAAACATCTTCAAATGCTAATCCAATACTGTAAAGGATTTTTTGTATTTTTGGTGAAAAGAATTGCAGTTTTCTTTTTACCACATTTCGTTATTAAAAAATGTATAAAAAATTCAAAAACAGTTGTATAACTAACAAAATGATTGCAACTATTTTTATTTTTCGAAAAAAGGGGCAGCCTTTTTACTTTCTGTTTTTCTCTTTTTTTCGCAACCTTGATTTTATTGAACACACCCTTCGAACAGTGGATTATATATGCGACAATAACTTTTTAGAACAACACACTTGTCCTTTCTTGAATCGACACCCATAAAAAAAGAGTGCTCGCAAAAAAAATATAATTTTATGAAACGACCTTGCAGAATATTGGAACGACCAAAAAAACGCAAGAAATAAAAGTGATTTTATCAGATGAATAAATAATGGTCGACAAACGTTACAGAAGAGGTGCAGCAGTTGACTGATAATCTCATTCA
>CABFKP010003507.1:0-28017 GCA_901779475.1 Panagrolaimus davidi
TATACCATCTGGATCTGTTGTGGTTGTTACTGCGTTTGGTTATTTAGAGAATAATGTCGATTACATAAAATATTTTGAAGTTGGTAAAAGTAATACGAGTAAGATTATGGATTACCATGGTGAGCCGGGGTTTATTGTAATTGATAATGTCAAAGATGTTGTTAATAAACATATAATATGGGAATTTGTTAGTGATGGAAGTGTGCAGTCTCATGGTTTCAGTATCATTTTCGAGTTCATCGGCAAGTTACATGTTTTCCAGGTCCTCATTAAAACCCAATCCAAGTTCTAATCCAATCCATTAAAACCCAATCCAATCCATACGTTTTTCTTGTATTGGATTGGGTTTTATTGAGGGCCATGTTTTCGTTCAAAAAAATAACAAAAATGTGATTTTTTAGTTTGCAAATGCTCACTTTTGGTAGCGGAATGTGGCACTACAGATAACGTTCTTATGAATATTCAATATCCTATTGATAAAGGTTTTTATTGCGGGAACTTAAATTGTAGCGTTATGGTTGGTTTTTTTCTTTATCTCTGACAAGGCATGATATTGATTGAACTCGTTATCTTTTTTTAAAGTATTTTAAGCAGAGTTTTTTTTAATTTAACGCCGTTGCAATCGACGGCGCCGTGAGGGGACTCATATATTTTCCAAAGAAAAAAATATCTAAACAAGTTTTTTACCTTGTCTATCTCTGATTTGTATGGCTATTATTTAATTAATAAAACGATTTAGATAGGAAAATGTTCAACCGATTTTACTTTAATTGAATTTTCTACCAAAACATCTGTTTCCACCAATGACATTTTTAAAATTTCTTCAAATAATCTTACAATTTTTGAAATTATTGATTGGAATGATGACAATCATTTTACGTATTTAAATACATCACACGAAAACGTTTTACATGTCATAACATCACCTTCATCAAATCTTAACACTTTGTATTTTGATATCAGTGAATTTGAAGGTATGTCTAAAACAGAAATTTTTTATATACAACGTATAAAATAACATTTAGCTCCACATGAAATAAAAATTGATTTTTCTGAAAGTAATATGACGGGAATCATTGACACAGCTTTAACCCCTTTTACAGTCGTTGAAAAAGTAATGTTCAAAATTGAAAGTCATTTCACTTATCATTTGTAATTTTTTCAAAAAAAATTTAGGATCTGGAAAATCTATATTTTATAATGTATTGTCCATACCCTAAGCTTATAGGATTATACACAGATACGAGCCTTACTACGCCTTTAAAATATTGGTACGGGTTCTTAAAGTTTTGTAAAATAATCCAATTCTTTATATAGTTTTACGGGTGATTTTCCTAACAGATGCGTTATAAAGAAAAATAAATTTGTTGTTTACAGCAATTCTGATGATAAAGCAACTTATTTGGCAATAAGATTATCTAGTGAGGACATTAACTTTGAAAACTTTTTACAAAATTATATTTCTAGAACGTTCCAGCAATTGCATTTTTGAAGAAACTACATATTTTGTGAATAAACTTGCAAATTTTACCATTGCTGCAGCATCAAATTCTGTTGGAAGCTGTCTTATTACACTTCTGTTGGATGGTGCTAATTTTTATTATTTTTCGAATTTATGGACAACTTCTAAAACCAAAAATGTTAAAATCTTTGTCGGCACTGATCAAACAAAGCAATATTTTGAATTCAAGTAATCTTTTTATTTTTATATATTCTTCGAATTTCTGATAAACATAAATTTAATAATAGGATACGCTTTTCGTCTAAAGTTTATGTTGTAATTAATTAATTAATTAATTAATTGTTTTTAGTTACAAAACTCAAAAAGTTTGGACAAATATTCCTTTGTATTCTGAAGTTTATACAATTTTAATACCTTCTTCAGCAGCTATTTATATAACATTAGAAAAACGAGTATCCTCAGTTATAGAAATTGCAGATAATAGCTATAAATCTTTTGCTATTACACCGGATTACGGGTGTTCGAAAAGAGGATCTCTTGATGAATCCGGTTGGATAAGTGTTGCTAATTTTTCTATAATGGATTATCCTGTTATGTTTACTGTCATTGATTATACTTTACAAGGCTTTGACAGTGTATACTTTAAATTCAACAATGAAATAATTTTGTGAGTAAAAAAAATAAGTTTTAGGTTTATTAATATATATTTTAGCTTTAACAAAACTGGAGAATATTTAATATTTCACAATCAAAATGTATCATTTTTTTGCGACTTGTTTTCCTCTTTTGCCCTCGAAAGCGGTGCGTTATTCCTTATACAAACGTATGATGAAACCTTGAACGACAAAGTTTTTTGAGCAAGTTAAACGACAAATTTTCTTTAAATGTGCTATAATGAAATATTTAGTTTTGTTTTTTATATTAAATAATGTGTTTGCAACTTTAAATTTTTTTTTCTGTCTTTAAATTGTCATTAATTGAAAAAGATAATTGACACAAGTTGAAACAATATGATAACATCTTCATAAGTGATAGATTTTTCAAACAAAAAATTATTAATTTTTCGTTGTGTACTCTAACTGTCGAATAACTGGGTATATACCATACGTATGTCACACATCGTTAAATGATATGTTTTTTTCTGTTATCCAAAAAGTGACTCGATTTAATTCTTCTTTCTCTTTCGCTTTTTCTTTAAACACTGATAAGGCTGCGAAAGAATGCAAATGGAAGAAACTTCTCTGTGAAGGATTTTTTTCTTAAGCAAAGTTAAACAGCAAAAATTTGGGTCTGTTTAACATTTTTTTACTGAAAGTTGTCAACTTTTTTTATTTTTATATAAATTTTTTAGCCACCAAACAATGACAGTTCATGTAGGATGGGATCCTTCGTATAATAAATTGTCATATATCGACGATGACAAAAGGAAAATAGTTGAAATAAAAATTGATTTCGGTAAATTTAGATCTATTTTGTGTTTTAATAAAACCTTTTAGTTTATTCAAAACAAATTGAAATAATGGATGCATTGTTTAAAGAAATTCAATCACAGACTACTGGGGATTTCGGATGTATTTGTTTCAATTCATATTCCTTAAGTAGTAATGATTTACGTGAAAACTACATTAAATGTGCCTTAGATTGCGGATTTAAAAGTGTTGAACTTATTAATTTTGATACAAATTTTTATTTAAATTCAATGCTACAAATAAACTACAAACCTTTAAACGGCGATGTAATATGGATACTAAACTTTGGTGTTTACGTTTGGATAATAAAAAATCAAAAAGCTAATTTTGTTTGTAAATATGAAGATAATCCTTCAGGAGTGAGTGAAATAGAAGAAATTTTTCAACGTGATTTGAGCACACGACCGAATATCGTGATTTATCACAGTGAATCGGATGTATTGAAGTTACTCCAAAAACCAGAATCAACATATGCATGTAAATTTTTTGCAATTGATAGGCGGTATTCTTATTCAAGAGGACTTCTTTTAAAAGCTCAAATAAATGCTGGTAATACTGAATTAGCATCTCTGGATATAAAAAAATATTTATCTTAAAATATTTATCTTCAAACGGGAACAAAAGAAATTAAATTATTTAAATATGGCGAACCATTGCCAATATTTTACGCTCTTAAAAATGATCCGGATATTAAATTTATAGCAATCGTAAGTCAAATATATATCTTATAGGAATATGGGACTTTTGTTATAAAATTAAAAGTTTCACATTCTTATATAAATTATACTCGAATACAAAAACTAATATTATTTCCCTTACCACAAAATAAGCTTGTAAAAAAGAAAGATGATGCAGTACCATTAGACATGTGCAAGCAGCAAATTGCAATTTTGCGTTTTTTTGAATTTTCACCTTCACCGCGCACTTTCGCGCATTTATTTTTTATTTTATCTGACTCAGAAAAAAATTCTGCATCTGATAGGCATAATTTGGAATTTCGCAACGAAACGCATCAAAAAGTGATCAGAAAAAATTACGGTATTTTCATTTCTTATTTATCAAATATCTTTTTTACCAGTATTATTATAATTACTTTTTTTTGTCAATGATTGATACTACAAAATTTCTGCATTTTTTGAGACCAAAATTTTATTTTTTTCGAAAGTTTGAAAAAACGAAGCACATGTCTAAGTATCATTGACAAATTATAATTTTGTAAAAAATCACTGTACAAAATTTTCTAAACTTGTTAAAAAAAGTATTGTTTTCATAAATTAGGGTGCGCCACGTATGAATCAAGGCAAACTTTTTTTTTCTTACTCCAAACCCTTTTTGGCTGCCCCTTTAGCGCAGTTGAACGCGCGCCTGGCTAAGACGCAAAATGAACGAAAAAGTTCGATGCCGGTCGAGCGCCAGTCAAGTACAAAAAAAGTTCAATTTGTCTGATTTTGTTAGAAAAAAATTTATTAACTGATTGCATTTTAAAAAATTATTAATAAAAAAAGCGTTAAAAATTTGTACAAGATTAATAAATTTTGTGTTACAAGTTTTGTAAAGCAAATAATTTATTATATTCTTCTTCAAAGTCCAACCGATTTTATTACTCAAGCATTGCAAAGTATTCAAAAAAAGACTACAACTCCAACAACAACAAGAAAACCTTCGATTAAACCTTTCGAACGATTTTTCTTATGCACAATAAAGCCAAAAATGAAGAAGCAAAAAATATTGTAAATTAATTAATTTATCTTGTACAGATTTTTAACACTTTTTTTTATTAATAATTTTTTAAAATGCAATCAGTTAATAAATTTTTTTTCTAACAAAATCTGACAAATTGAACTTTTTTGTACTCGACTGGCGCTCGACCGGCATCGAACTTTTTCGTTCATTTTGCGTCTTAGCCTGGCGCGCGTTCAACTGCGCTAAAGGGGCAGCCAAAAAGAGTTTGGAGAAAGAAAAAAAAAGTTTGCCTTGATTCATACGTGGCGCACTCTAATTTATGAAAACAATTTTTTTTTAACAAGTTTAGAGAATTTTGTACAGTGATTCTTTACAAAATAATAATTTGTTACTGGATCAGCTGAACTATCGATACATGGTAAGATTATCTACCAAATCAAATGTTTTTTGCGCTACGCACCCTATTCATAATGGGATATAAGAAAGAAAGATACTTTTAAACTGTATACTCATATGAGCTATGTGATGCTATTTCAGATACCAGAACGCGGCTCAAAAGAAAAAGTTGAGCTTCCACCACAACGCAACAATTTATATTTCTACATTGATGAAAACGAAATATCTTCTGTCGGTTCTGAAGAAACCTTACATCAAATTCAAAATCATGGTAATTCAATTAATATGAATGATCAGCTCAAGCAAAGCGCAGAGAAAAAAAATTTGGAACGCCAAAGACGTGAACCGATTGAGAACAGAATTTTGTCCAAAGAAGATAATCAAGCGTCGTCACATTTTCAACCAAAAATTGTAGCAAAGTGTTCAAACATTTGCTACAATTTTCCACAAAAAGCGACAGCTAAATCAGAAGGAACCGGAATTGATTTGGGGACTACAAGGTGTTGTGTTGCTGTTAATCGAAATGGTGTAATAATTATCATACCTTTGGATAGTACCGGAGAAAGACTTCTTCCATCATATATTTCATATGATGAAGAAATGGTTAAATGTGGAAAAGTTGTCGTCGGACGATTACAATATCATTCAAACTCAACGATTTTTGATTCAAAAAGAATTATTGGAAGAACCTTCAATGACGTTAAAATTGAAGAAAATTGGGATTTTAATGTTATTTGTGATAATGAAGCAGTTCTTTTAGAAACATACGGATTCAACGGAAAGACAAAGTTTACAGCTGTAGAAGCTGCAGCTGATCTATTAAAATATATAAAAAAAAGAGCAGAAGAATTCGAAGGAAAGCAAATTACAAAAGCGGTCATTACCGTACCAGCAGCATTCAGCGATTCACAAAAAGTTGCAACAGAGGCAGCTGCAAAAGAAGCTGGATGGAAGGAAGTTCAACTTTTACCTGAGCCAATTGCTGCCGCATTTGCATATTTTATTGAAAGACCAATTTCTAATAATTCTATTGTACTTTTGTTTGATTTGGGTGGTGGAACATTAGATGTTTGCATTTTTAAAGTTGAAAATGATTCAATGAAAATTATATCCAACACTGGAGATACACAGATAGGTGGAAGAGATTTTGATACAATTCTGATGAATTACTTCGAAAATGTAATGTACACAAAATATGGATTTTCAATTTTAAATGACAAAAAATTTAAATTACTTTTTGAATGTCAAAAAATAAAAGAAGACCTTTCTTCAATGCCTGAAAGTTTGTAAGTTTATTATTTTTTAGCTTTTGGACATTCTCAAAGAAATGTTTCTTTTGTTCATTTCTGAAAATAACGTAATTTTTGAAAACTGACTGAATCGTTTTTCCATTTTTAGCTTGTGTGTTGATGAGTTTGACCCCAGCAAAAGCAACCATGGAATTTTTACAGTAACATCTGTGGAATTCCGGCTCATGACTCAAACTCTATTAAATAAAATTCTAAAAACTATTATAACTGCAATGATGAATGCAAACTTAACGAAAGATCAAATTAATCATGTTTTGCATGTTGGTGGTGCTTGTCGAATGCCAATGATAAAAGGGATGTTAAAAGACTTGTTTCCTAATGCTCAACATCGTTGTGAAGTGCATCCAGATGAAGTTGTTGCACTTGGTGCTGCATATTATGCAAACAGTGTTTTCTCAGAGTAAAATTTGTTTTAAAGAAATTGTTTTATGAAGCACTGTTTTGAATGTTTTATAGTGCTTCATTTTGGTAATTCGCCAACATTGAATGTGACATTTAAATTAAAAAACCACTAAAACTATTATTATGTAATGGCATCAAACAGTTTACCATTCACTTTTATTTGTTGATTTCAAATAATGTTTTTAAAAGCATCCCACAAATTTTTTTAAAGCGCCGGCAAAAAATCCAAAAATTAAAAAAATTCTTTTTTTATTTTTTGATTTAAAATTTTCTTTCAAATAAATAAACAACTTTATTAAATAGATGTTGTACTTGTTACACAACGATGATTAAACTAGAAATTTGAATAAAATATTGGGTGAAAACAAATAATCAAAATTATTCAAATGTAGGCTCCTGAAATATGTTATAACCAGTTTTTCGATAAAAAGATACAAAAAATTGCTTCCCCTGGAAAAACAAATGTGGTTTTTTGCACGCTTTTTTACACAACTTTAGTTTTGATGGAGCAAATTTTGTGTTCGTTTAATAACAGGTCTTCTTTTTATTCTTGCCGTAAACATTCATTCCAGTTTGTAGATTTTTACAAAAAGGCAGACAAAAAATTGAAAAGAAATGATATTTCGAAACATTTTTTTCCATTTAATAAAAAACGGTTGCCTTTTTTTCAAGAGAATTTTTTTCTAATAGGAAATATCGGAACCTGTCTGCATTTGCAATTTTTTTAATATTTGAAAAATTATGTTAGATACTTTTGCTTCACTAATTTTAAATACGATAGCCAAAGAAATACGGTAAAACACTGGTTGCATTAAAAAAAATATAAAGGCATTTGCATTTGAAAATTGTTCATCGATCATTAAAAATTGAACAAAAATGAAGTGAATGCTAAAAAATTTCTAAATTAACGCCATCCTTAAAAAAATCCAGCCTAAATTTTTGTGAAAGAAAATCGATATTAAAGGACAAAAAAGCAAGGTTTATTTTTTTATAGCTTTTTTTCACGTAACAATAAAAGTGCAAAAAACAAGAGGTCAAATTAAATTTTCATAAATATACAAAAATCCTTCAGCCAAAAATATTTTTTCATTTTACGTTTTTTCAATATTTGATTCAAGAATATTGCATAAAAATTGAAATGAGCTTTGTAAGTTTAAATTCTTTTTTATTTTCAATTGAAATATTTTTTAGAAGCTGAAATTACCTTTTGCAATTCAATGGAAAATTCCAAAAAATCATTTCAATGAATTCCAAACTCCATCAAATAAATATTTAAAAAGTGATACCTATAATTTTTCAAATATTCCAGGTTTACAATATTGTTTGAAAATTTATCCAAATGATGAAGAATTTCCCGGAGAATGTTGGATTTATTTATTTCTTACACTTCCAAATGATAAAATGAATACTGAATCATACTTTGTTGTCACAGTTGAATCAGCAAACTTTTCATTCAAAGATAATTATGTCTTTGATGAAATTACAAGTGGTCGTGGAAAAAAGTGTTGTAAAACTGAAGAATTATTTGATCCTGAAAAAAAATTTATTATTGATGAAGAAATGACAATCAAAGTGGATGGATTTTTCATGGTTGAAAAAAATTCTGTTGAAAGAAAAATTTGGAGTTGCAAAAATTTTAGTGGTTTATTAGGTTTGGGTTTATGGGCTCAAGAAAATTCAAAAGATTTTACAATTTTTGTTGATGAAAAAAAGATTGATGTAAGTTGTTTTTACATAATTACTTAAATAATGTTTCTTTCAAGGTTCATAAATGTGTTCTTTCTGCAGTTTCTCCAGTTTTTGCAAGAATGTTTGAATCTGGAATGAAAGAATCTGAAGAAAATAAGGTCACTATCAAAGATTTTACATATGAAATTGTTGAAACTGCAATTAAATATTGTTATCATTCAAGTCTCGTAACTGATCCAACAATAGAAAATAAAATGAAAGTTCTTCAATTTTTTGATAAATATAATATTCAACCATTTAAAGTAAGCTTTTATCTTATTTTGTTTTCAAATTAAGTTATTTTTTAGGATGATCTTGAAAATTTCTTAATTTCAGAAATTCATGAATCAAATGTTTGTTTTTTTTCAAATGCTGCACTTCTTTCAAATTCTGTAAAACTTGAAAAAAAAATGTTTTGAATTTCTTCAAAATTGTATTACAAATAAAATTGCTGTCAGTGATTTTGATCTTTTGGATAAAGATTTTGCTTTGAAATTACTCAAAAATGCTTTTTATAAAATTTCTTCATAAAATATTTATATTTTTTTGAATGTGTTTTTCCTTTTTTTCTTTAAAAATAAAAAAGAAAATTTTATGTCTTTCACATTTCATCATTTTTTCTCTTAGTTTTAATCAAACACGAAAATCTAGAATGTGGTTTTGCTAAGAGATTAATGAACAAACGTCAATTTAAATTTATTGTTGATTATATTATCATATTTTGAAAAAGAATTCATTTTCAAAATATTTCTGCTTGAATAATAAAATAGATATTTTAAAAAAAATTATTGCGAATTAATATATTCATGATGATACCTTGCTTAAACAAAAAAATTTACCGATTTTGCTGTGAAGGCATTTATAATTATTAATGTGTTGTAGTTTTGTAAGCTGTTGGATTAAGTACAATGCTTAGCACCATATGATATTTTATTATACTTTTTATTTTGTTCCAAAAAATATTTAAAATTTCAAATAAAATATTCAAAAAAGGAAAAAAAGGAGAAGGAATGACATTCATCTTTTTATAAAAATAAACAGAACTCTGACATTAAATCGATTTTTTTCACTATTGCTTTTTTTATGCACCTGCAAAGCAGCATTCGTTTTTCTCAAAAAGCTTTCTCAAAATCTTTTTGTTTCGCAGACATTTGAAATAATTCTTTAAAGATACATGTTTTTGCTCTTTTTTTTCATTGCCACAATTTTGTCATAATTTTTTCTTTGAATATTTAACATTTTTTTAACTTTTCATAACTTCAACAAAATAGATAAATTCAGCAACAGATATTTCATTCTTCAGTTGACAACTGAAACACTGAATTTCGTGCGAGTCAACGCATTAATAAATATTTTGAAATATATGAAGTTAATACTCATTAAAAATGGTAAGAATTTAAGTTTTATAAACAACATTTAAAACCAGTTTGAAATATATTTTGTTAATTGCGCTTCTCATATTTCATTATCATAAAAAATTTTTGCAAACGTAAGTGAATGAGAAATGTTAAATCATTAATAATTTCAGTGGACAAATTTAACTAAAATATATATTTGTCAGAAATTTTTGAAAGCAAATTTCTAAATTTTCTTTGTAATCACATATGTGATTTTAACCCTGAACAAATCAAAAAATTAATGGGATTTGCTGTTTAAGAATTCAAATAATAATTAATGAATTTTTCTCAATTAATCCATAAGATACAATGCTCCGCATCAAATAATATATTTTTTTATACTTTAATTTTTCATTAAAAAATATTTGAAATCCAAACCAAAATATTCAACAATAAAAAAAAGAGCAGAAAAGAAGAACATTTTTTTTAATGAAAATAAACAAAACTCTGACATATAAACGATTTTTTTCACTTTTGCTTTTTTGCACCTGCGACGCAGCATTTGGCTTTTTTTTTAAATCTTTGTCTTAAACGTTTTTGCTTTGCAGACACTTGCAATCTTTGTTCAAAAATTTATTTCCCTTGCATTTTTAAACGCGGTAATCGCGCCAAAATATGTATACATTTTCGTTTTTCAAATGCTTCAAAAGTTGAAAATCAATGTTTGGAATTTTTTCAAGATGGTACTTCAAACAAAATTGTTTTCAGTGATTTTGATGTTTTGGATGAAAAGTTTCCTTTGAAATTACTCAAAAATTTTACTTCTTAAGATATTTCTATTGTAACTTTTTTCAAAATATGTTTTCCTGTTTTTTCTTGAAAAATCAAAAAAGCTACGTTTTTGCTTTCTCTGAATTATTGTAATGTATATTGCTGCTTTTGCATTTATAATAATTAATGGTCATTTAACGTTGATTGAATTATGTTTAAAAATATAATAAACAGTGCTTAACATAAAATAATATTTTTTCATATTTTTAAATTGTCTTTTAAAAAATATTAAAAGCAAAAACCAAATATTTAGAAAAGGAAAAAAGGGAGAAAGAATGTTCATTTTATTATAAAAACGAACAAAACTCTGACATTTTATTTCGTTTTTTTCACAGTTGCTTTTTTTTGCGTTTTGGACGCAAAGGTTGTCTCGAATATTTTCGTTTCGCAGACATTTGCAATATTCTTTCATTCATATTTTTCAATGCCACAATCTTGTCACAGTTTTTTTCGAATATTTTGTAAATTCTTTTTTTGCTTTTTCAATGCTTCAACAAAATAGGTAAATTAAAAAACAAATATTATCTCTTATTTTTGAAGTGATACTTCAAACTCTAAAGGCACCTTCTTTGATTTACTCATTAATAAAAAAAATAAGACAAGTTTTTACTCTACAAAAATGAAACAAAATTTGAAATTTCTAAACACATATTAAAAAAATCAGATATGTTTTTTGTTTATTGATTGTTTTATTTTAATTTTAAACATTTATTCGTCACGTTTGAATCAAGTCCACTCTTTTTGTTCATTCAAGAAATGCCTTGGCGTTGTGTTCTTTTTGTTTTTATTTTTTTTGTTTAAAAAAACGAAAAAATGAGCATTATCTTTTACGACTGAGCCTGATCTTGCATTAATTTTTTATGCTTTTATTATATATGTAAAAATAATCAGGGAAAAAAACCGAGTCAGATAACAGCGAGCTTTTTTTAGAAAAGTATCTGAAAAACAAAACCAATAATCAAAGATGATGCTCACTTTTTCGTTTTTAAAAAAACTTTTTTTAAACAAAAAAAATGCAAAAAGAAAAAGAACACAATGCCAAGCCATTTTTTGAATGAACATCTGATTCACACGTGTCGTTTAAACTTAATTTGTTAGAATACGAAGATCATGAAAAGCGAAAACGATTTCATCATCATAAAAAACCCATTCTTTTTTTCATTGGAGCAAATTTCTAATTCAATTTTTTAACGGGAACAGGACTTTTACGATTCTGTATAAAATCAGCATCAGCGCCTCAGAAAAGATGAACCTTTATATCTTTTTAAGATTGAAAATATTATAGTAGCCTTTGAAGGACAGTTAATTTTTTCAATACATATTTCACTTATGTTTTTCCAGAAACATCCATTAAATGAAAAAAAAATTAAATAAAAACCAGTAAAAACGTTTTTGTGTTAAAAGAAAATAATTATCATTCTTTACTTTTTATATGTTTTGTTTTTGATAATATATTTACATTTTTATAATAAATGATTTGATGTAGATACAGTAAAATCAGTATGTCGTTTACACGAATTCAAATAATGATAACATTAAGCAGTTAATGAAAATAAAAAAAGTAAAAATTCAAATAAAAAATATCTTTGTCACTTTTTTTGAAATCGAAAGGTGCTTCTGCATTGCAAAAATAAAAAAAAGCAATAGTTTCGCTGTTTTTTTTCTTGTCAAAAATCAATTTCTCAATGTTCAATAAAAAAGAAAAAACTTTTTTCTATCTTTTTTAAGAGCTGATCTTTGAAAAATAAAAAACATCATAATATTTAGTTTTATTTGTTTTTTGCATTTTTTCATTTGCCTTTGCCAGTTAAATTTTTTTTAAATTTGAATATTTGATTATTTTTATTAAAACTATTAAAAAATACGGATTTAATTTTTTTAAATTTTTTAGGGATGAAAGTTCTGTTTTTAAAATGAATTAATTGACACTCAAGCATTTTTAATGAAAATGAAAGTTTTGCTTTTTTTAACTCCATTAAAATAAAAATAGAATGCATAATTCTGCAACATTAATTAATTGAAACTTTGGTAAATATTTTTATACAAACGTTTTTTAAATTGAAATTAATGCTTTCGAAAGAATTTATTCTTGTTTTTATTTATTTGAAATGTGGCAATATTTTCTTCTTATTGAAATGAAACGAATTTGCGAAAAAGTGTCTTTTTGGTAATTGCTAATATGTCAAAAAAAACCAATTATTTTAATGGAACAAAAATAATAAAATCCTTCTTTAATTTCTACTTTTATTTGAAAAATGTTTATCGTTGAATACAAATTATTTAATAAAAACAGAAAAAATCTGTTTGTTGTTTCCAGGAAATTATATAAAAATTATTTCGGGCAATTTAATTTAAATTATTTAAAAAAAGAACAAAAAAACGGTGAAACTTAAAGCTGACAGTTGGCAGCTTTTAGGTTGATCCAAAAAAAATAATGAAATATTAAAATTTAAAATATTTTAGTAACCTTTTTCTACAATAAAAAGCTGTTTCAACAGTGCAAAACCAAACGTTGCCGTGAAAAAAAAAGCAAAAGCAAAAACCTTTTTCTTTTTTTTCAATTTCGTGCACCTCATTAGAATGGAAAGAATATTTTTTGCCTTTTTTAAGATCTGATCTTCAAAAAAGAGACGCTAATATTTTCGTTTTTGTGCCATAAAAGTTATTTTTATTCATTTTCTGCGCTGCTGTTACATTTTCTGCTGTCATTTAAAAAAATTCCTGACAAAACAATTTTAATTTGAATATTTGATTATTTTTTTGTAAATTTAAAAGTATAAAATGGTCTTTAAAAACCTTGCAAATATTAAATGGCTTCATTTTGCTTATAAAGATGATGGTCAAAAGTGTAAACCATTTTTAATGAAAATAAAACTCTTGCTTTTTCATCCGCTTTTTAAAACAAAATTTTATTACAAAAATTCACCTATATTTTTTGATTTATTCGCTCCATTTTTCAAGGAAAATGAGTCCGCTTTTTGAGAGAAATATACGGATAAAAAAGTAACAAATAACAAAAAAAAGTAAAAAAATAAAAGCATGAAAAAAACAACTACCCGAACTAGCAAAAAATAAAAAAGAATGCGTAACACGGGAAAACACTTTGCCAAAATCTTTGATTTTCTCGTGTTACGCCTTCTTTATGCCACGTTTTTGCATTCTTTTCGCATTCCTTGCTAGTTCGGGTATAGACTCTTATTTTAGAACTGACGAAAAAACGGCAAAGTTCAATAGTTTTTCATATTATTACACTTTAGTTGTTTTAGAAGAATCCATTAAATGCGATAAAACGGAACAAAGATTAATAGAAAATTCTTGCATTTATATGAAATAATATCGGTCTTTACTTTTTTAAATTATTTAATTTTAAAAGCAAAGGTTATTTTTTATAAAAAATGATGGACTACTGTATGTTGAACGAGTTGATTTAAATGCAGAAAACATCCGTAAATAGATTAATTTAAATAAAGATTATAAAAGGTGGTTTATGAAAATCTGAAAAAATTATCAAATATTCAAAAATATTCTGGTTACTTTTTTTGCTGTCCACAATTATTTCAACAAAGCAAAACAAAAAAGTAAAAGCGTAAGTGTCTTAGTTTTTTTTTCTTCACAAAAATCAATTTCACACAACTAAAAAAAGAAAAAAAATGTTTTTGCCTTTTGTTGAGAAAGAAGAACAGCTCCGACTTCCCTTTCTCTTTAAAGGTCGCTTGTAGCGATCCCTTTCTCTTTTCCCTTTCTTTCGTAAATGTGGTTTTTATTCAATAAAGAGCAGACACAAAAACCCCTTTTCTCCCTACACCAAAGCCAAAATCACAAATAATCACCATTGGCGACATTTTTGTTAAAATCTGATCTTTTAAAATAGAAAAAAAAGGACGCAAACATATTCGTTTTTGCGCTAGAAAGTTTATTTTTTATCATTTTTTGCACTACTGCTACATATGCTGTTGTCAATTACAAAAAATTTCTGACAAAACTGTTTTAATTTGAATTTTTGATTATTTGTAATAAATTCATGTAAAATGTCAGTAATAATTTTTTTAAGCATTATAGATCTTAAATGGTATCATTTTGCAATTAAAGAGAATGTGATGTTTCAACTAATTCAAATCATTTTTAATGAAAATGAAAGTTCTGCCTTTTCAGAGGAGCTTAAATAAATTGTTATAACATTAACCTACACTTTTCAGGAAATCTATAATTTACATTCTGATAAATCAGTTTTTAACGACAAATCATTTTTTCACCATAAAAATAAGCTTTATAGCCTTTTTTAAAAAGTAGAAAAACTATGGAAAATTTATTGTGATAAAAGTATTATAACACATTGGTATTTTTCTTAGAAAAAAGAATAAAAACATTCAAAAATTTAATTTTTAATTTTTTTTCAATATTGGAAATACATTGAAATCTTATTTATTGATTTTATTATGTTATTTTTAACAGTTGTCTTTTATTGTTTTCTTCTACAAAAAAAAGAAACATAAAATTACAAAAAACGTACACAAATGAATGAATAAAAGAAATAAGTAATTTCTGTTGCTTGATATTCGGATTGAAATCATGGTTTTACATTTGATTCTTCAGGTAATTTTTCACAATCTACTTCACCTTTTGTTACATTATAAATCCAATTACAATAGATAGCAATACGAGTATAAGCTTCTGCAAAAAAATCTTATGAAATTACACAATATATTTAAAGCTTACCAAAACGAGTTCCATTTTTTGTTCTACCAGAAGATGTAATACCAATTTGATACAATTTTCCATTTCTTTCAATCATTAAAGGTCCACCAGAATCACCATAATATGTATAACTTTCATGTGAAATAGTACATAATACGAATGATGGTTGAAGACAATCGATTGGTGGATGAATTGGTAATGTAACATTTTGCAAGATAGTTGGATATTCAAGAATTTCTTTTCCATCTATTTCATTAACTAAAAAATGGAAAATAGTAGAGAAGATAAGAAGAATTAAAAATATACTTTTAACTTTATAAACTCCATATCCAGCTGCAATTCCCATATCACCCTTTTTTTCAACATAATTTGATGCAAGTGTAATTGGAGTAATATTTAAATTTGTACCTTCTGGAAATTCAATTATTGCAATATCAGCAAACATCCAATTATAATAGCTATATGCTGGATGAAAATAATATCGTGTTTGAAATGAATTATCTTTAAATACTTCTGCAATTCCTTTTCCTTTTCGACGAAATTCTACCGCAATTGCTTGAACGCGATGAACCCTAAAATGATAAGTAATAATAACAACAATAATAAAAAGTAAACATACGGATTAATAGTGCTATTTTTGTTGATTGGTATATTAGTAACAAGACAATGTGCAGCAGTTAATATATGTCTCTTTGAAATAACTGTTGATGAACAAAAAGATGATCTCATGCCATATTTGGATACGGAATATGCACTATTTCCTGCCATAAAAAAGCTATATCTTGGTACAAATTCAAATACATCATCTGGGGTTGCAGTACCATTAACTATTCGCTAAAAATTTATGTAAAAGTTGTTAAAAAAAGAAAGAAAGACTAACATTTTGATTAAAACCATAAGCATTTTGTTGAAAAAGGAAAATTGCAGCAAAAAACAAAATCAACTTTTCAGCAGCCATTTTTTCAAGCAGCAATGAAATGTTTGAAATTCTATCATTGTGAAAATTATGAATGACTGTCGCAAATCATTGATAAAAAATATGCAAATTATGTTTTGTAAGATGTGCTTTTTTTTCACAAGCTCGTTTTGAACGATGCGAAATACATGTTTGTGAAACATTTATATCGCGTAGTTTGTGGCAAATTTCATTGTTACGATCAATCAATATTTTATTAGTAAATAATCTGCACAGCAGTAAAAATGTTGTTTTTTTTTTTTTTAGGTGATTTAATATATGCATTGAATCCATTAAATCTTATTTACCGAGAATCAGATGATGATCTTACGGTCGAAGTGGATGCATGCCGTCGTGAAAAAGCTCTCAAATTGTTGGATTCCCATTTTTCAAAAAATTCAAAAATTGGTACAAAAGTTATCGCAGAAATGGCAAGTTTTGTAGCTCGATTACCTCCCTTTGATTACGAAAGCCGACCATATGCTTGGACTG
This sequence comes from Panagrolaimus davidi, assembly GCA_901779475.1. Classification (NCBI taxonomy): domain Eukaryota; kingdom Metazoa; phylum Nematoda; class Chromadorea; order Rhabditida; family Panagrolaimidae; genus Panagrolaimus; species Panagrolaimus davidi. The sequence goes on from CABFKP010003507.1 coordinate 16,761, forward strand.
TCGATTCAACACAAAATGTTTACAAATTCTGGGTTGGATTTTTTGGTGATACAAAGCTCTCGAAGGTAATGCAAGCACTTAATTCAATGGTTTTATCAGCTGGATCTGCAGAGCGTAATTGGTCCGTTCGTGGTGGCATTCATACTACAAAAAGAAATCGGTATGATTTGATTTACATTGACTATGTTTAATTTTTTCACTTTAGGTTATCTGTTGCAAATGCAAGTAAACAAACATTTATCAAGCATAATCTTCGTTTGTTTGCAACTCTCAATGGTAAAAACGTTCCACAACCACTTGTTTATTATTCTGATGATTCAGATGCATCTGAAGATAGTGATATTGAATGTGATTCAAATGAAAATAACCCTGCTGAAGCTGCTGCCGAATTTGATTCAAATGAAAATAACCCTGCTGAAGCTGACACCGAAGAAGATCTTTTTGTTTTGAATTAATTATTCTGTAATGCACTGATTCGTTTTTTTTTCTTTTTGTTAATAAAGCTATAATAAGATGATATTACAGTATTCTTTATAAGCACAACATTTACTTTTACTGCTATTAACTACTATTTCAGTCTCCTCCGGTCAATTGACCGAAAAAAATTTTTTCGGTCAAATGGCCAACACTAGTTTTTTAGCAAAAAAAGTTTTTTTGAACAACAGCGTTTATGTGTGAAAATGTGACTTCAAACATTTGATGATGATTGATTATCTTTTCGTCATTTTGAAGATGATAAAAATGAAGAAAAGAGAAGTTGATAGATAAAAATCAAATTCATCACAATTTATTTTTATCCAAAAATTAATCTTCTGAAATTCAAATTTAGTACATCATATATAATTTTCAGTAAATCTTTAACAATTTATTGAAGCTTGAATGCAGAATTACATTGAAAAACGAGCAAAGGCAGTTTCAAATAATTCCCACGCAAAATCTCTGTTCAGCTCATTTAAATCCGAAACAGCAATTGTATTTTTGATACAATTTAACAAAAAATCGAAACATTTTTCCAGGAGTTTTATTGAATGCGAATGGATTGCAACATTTGCAATTTTACAGACATTCGATGGAGATATTTGAGAAGTTAAAAAATGTTCCATGGAAATCTAAAACATTTAAAATTAAAATAAATTTGAAAAAATTTCAAACTTATTTTTAAATCTGCGATTGCATATTTATCCGCAAAGGCTATAAGATTAATTGCATCATTGACATTTATGAAATTTCCAATATCTATTCCATAACAAAATTTTATTGCAATTTCAACAGTTTCAAAAGAAAAATCATCGATTATAATTTCATTAAATGGTTGTACTCCAAAATAACCTGGAATGAAAGACAGGATAAACAAAAACAAAGGATCATCTTCTTGCTTTTGTGATTCTAAAATATTATATATTTTAAAAAGATTAACTTGCATGAAAAACACCAACATCGAAGTTAAGGCTGACTGAAAAAATGTTCGCTATAATTATAACAACAATTTAGAACTCGAAAATATCGACGGGTATTGTATTTAAAATTCACAAATTTATAGTTTCTTTTGTAAGAAACCAATAAATTTATGATCTAACTTTAAAAATTTTTTTTCTGGAATCCATTCCCAATTCTACAGTTATAACTTTAACAAAGGAGTGGGGATCTATAAAGTTATAATAATCAGTGTCCCAACTTGGTCAAAATTTAGAAGGGGGACATCCCATATAAAAGTTCAAAAAAAGCCCATTTTACCTAGTATGAATTGTTTTTTTTTTCGTATAAAATGTCAGTTTTCGGAAGCGGAGATGTCCCCCATGTCCCCACCCAAGCTGGGGCACTGCAGTATAATTGCCGAATAGTGAATGAATTTTTCTTCAAAGCATTTTTTCCTGTATTTTATGCAAATTTTACCGGTGAAAATAAAATTCATTAACTATTCGACAGTTGTTCCTCACTAAAAATCCCCCAACCTCATCGGACTTACCAATTATTTCCTTAAAAACTGACGATTTTGCTGTGATCACAACTTTATGAACCTTAATTAATTGATAATTACTTTAATATCAAAACCGCCTTCAAAAACAAACTGCAATTATTTTATTATCCACAAGAATCGAAAAATCTTTATCATTTTGATTCCAAAGCAGCGGACCTAAATTGTCACCTTTTAATTGAAAGCTGTATTTCATTTTGTCTCCATCTGTACTTAAAATGCCGTCCAGTTTTATAATCATTACATCATTCACGAAACAATTTTTTGATGTGTTAAATAAATCTTCCACAACACAAAAAAAATTCCTATATGTTCCTGTCTTTTCAAATAAAATGTTGTGTTGAGAAAAATAGTTTGCAGATGGAATCATAATTTTAAAATTTGCTTTGATATTAATTTTATTATTAATGTAACTATATTGATTGCCTATACCCAATCCAACATAAACTTCATTACGATTTTCAACAACTTTTCCAAACATTCCAATTAAATACTTAATACCAGGAATTTCTTTATGATTAGAATTTTCACTTGCAAAATTCCAATTTTTTCTATTTATTCGACGTTGAAGGTTTTCTTTAGAAACTTTTCATCGAATTGAAATTGGAATATCCTAAATAAGACATATATGCAAAAAAAATATAAAATTACAAAAAAGCTTACAATGGCTGAAATTTGTGAATTACATTTTATAACGGAATCTGGGAAAAATTCCTATCTTATAGCAGAGAGCTTTTTTTAAATTTCTATTCTAGAAAAAAGAGATTGTTAAAAATAGGTTGGGACACAACGCCAACATTGACCAAAAACAGCGGAAGCGATTCCAACGTGATTTGTGAAAAAAATATACTTTTCTTGAATATTTTTTTGTACATTTTAATGTTCTTCGCAGAAAGTGTCAAAGATAAACATAAAAACGTTTTGATAAACAATTTATTCATCTCAAAAAACATTTGTCAGGAAAAAAAAATTTTATGCATGAACAATTTTTCAAGCATAATTTATTAAATAAAAAATCATAAATTATTATTTTTCAAAAAAAATTTTTGAAACTATATAATCAATGTGTTTCTTAAATACCAACTCAGTAACTTTAAAAAAAACCACAAATATTATATTGTTCACATGTTTTCAGTTTTATTTTTAAAAAAAAGAAACCACCAATTTTAAATTACTTTAAAAACTATGAAAAAATATTTTCCTGAAATAGCTTTCATAAATAAAAAAACATTTGGACAATTTCAAATATTTCAAATTTTGAATATAATTTTAAAGTATCACAATTCTTCTGTAAACACAAATTTGTGAAAATGGACAGTCGTTTCATATCTGAATTCTAATATTTTGTTATCACACTATTCATTATGTATAAAACATTTTATATAATAAAAAAGAAAAACATTCAATCAAAAAAACATTTAATATTATACAAAGAAAAACAGTCAATCAAAAAAACCACAAAATATTTAATCTTCACTATCCATAGAAACATCTTCTTCTTCAATATCAGAATATTTTTTATTCAATTTTGCTGCAAAATCACTATTCAAGTTTTCAGCACAGTCATATTGCATTTCGTTAGCATTATACAAATTTAATGCATCAAGGCAAAACTTTTGAAGGAATGAAGAATTATAAATAATTGAAGCGTTTGCAATTTGACAAATTGTTTCAGGATAAATGTGATACATAAAGAGAGGTTCAATATCAGCCTAAAAACAATTTGTAAAAAAAACCAATAATAGCAGCAACTAACCTTTAAATCTTGAATATCGTATTTATCAGCAAATTGAAGTAAATCAATTAGTTGATCGACATCGGAAGTTTTATAAGTGTCACGATCATAAAAATATTCAACAGCAATTTTAACAATTTCTGCATTAAAATCAATAATTTCAAGACGATTTTCAGCTTTTTCTTTCATTTCATTTTCAAGCATTCGATTAAAAACAGGTGAACGTGAAGCAAAAACACATCTGTGAATCTAAAATGTACATAAAATATTTGTTGTCATACAGTTTTTGAACAAAACAAATATACACAACTTAAAGAATAGAAATCACTTACTTTGACTTCAGTTTTGCGTTCTTCTTTTTTTCCAACAGAAATAACAAAATCTTGATCATCACGTTCCCATAAAAGTTGTGCTAATGAATATTTTGAATTTGGATTTGGGTGTTCAAATCCAATTTTATCTGCAGCTACAACGAAAATCATTGCTTTTATTTCAACAGTAACTTCTCCATCTACAAGAAATTTGTTCTCTGGATTTGATGCATTGGTTAAAGAGCATGAAGTGGCAAACCATTGCTCTAAAAAAGCGAAAGATTAAAAAAGTACAGAATCGAAGCACTTACGAAATCCTGCACAATCTTCATCACGAGGACGTCTTTCTACCATATAATCTTTGACAGAATGATTTGCAGATTTAACAGAAAAAGTAATATTTCCTCCACATTCAACATCGTCATAACTAATATGAAACAACAGAGATATTGTCAAATTATCAGTACTTTTGTCATAAGATAATGTAGTGGCCCGTGTAACAGTAGAATATTCATTAAGTTCTTTAACGTCCTCTTCTTCAGAAGACAAGTGTATACCAGGCCGTCGCTTTATGCGTTTAAGATCATTTTCAGTAATAGTCAAATATTCAGATAAAAAAAAAGTTTTGTAAGGATTTCCTGTAATTGACGGCATCAGATGTACATTTAGCAGCAGCAATGCAAAAAATGAATAAATCTTTTGCGCAACAACGAATACGCTTCGGAAAAAGAATAACAGGAAAAGAAAGAGTTGAAAAAAAACTCCTTTAACTCTTTTGCCAAAACAAAGAATCAACTCTTTTTTTTTATTCGAAAAATAAGAAGAGTTGTTTTTCAAAAAAAAGCATGGGTGGACAAGTGGTTCCAAGTACCATTGTATGTAAAAGAGGGTGTGAACCTTTTTCTTGCTCTGAAGGCACACTACAAAAAGGGAAAATGAGATGAAAAGAAGCACGACAAAAAATTGATGATAAAAAGATTTTTATTGCTATTAAGCGAAGTCATGTTAGATATACTGATATCAAAAATATTATGCAAAGTGTCGAAGATTATGTATTTTCTTTTTTATAGTCACTTATGTTTTTTATTATCTTATCTTTGCTTTTTCGTATTTTGATAAATAAAATTTTGTAGTTTCAATCTTTCGCTTTTTTATAATTTTTGGCGAAATTTTTCCTTTTCTGTTTCCCTTTTTGCAGTACGCCTTCAGAGCAAGAGAAAGATGTACACCCTATTTTATAAACAATGGTACCTAGTAATCCAAAAAATCACTTGTCTAGCAACCCAAAAAAAGAACTCTTTTTTCACTACTTCTTTTTAAGGCATTACTTTTTTGTTTAAAGTGTTCTCGAAAAAAAGATTTAAAAAAACATTTATTTATGTAAAGCACACAATAACATCATAAAAAACTGAACAATTTAAATCTTAAAGAATTTATTAATATCATTAGAGATAACATTATTAGAGGTCGTTTTTTGATCAAGCTGAGAACGTTTTTTATTATCAATCTTGTTCAAAACTTTGAATGATCTTTCCACTGGACTGCTTGAAGCAAGAATGCTGAATAATAACTTAGAAAAATATGAATGGTATTGATAATTTAAAGTATTTTTCCAGTATCCAAGAAGAGATGTTGAATAAGTTTCTTTATTCAAAAGATACCGATTGTCAAGAAATATCTCACGTTTTTTCTTAAAAAAAGAAAAGACAGGCGGATAAGGGATAAAGGTTTTTGCAATACTACGACTTGCAATTAGTATGTGAGAAATTAAAATGTGCGAAGAAGTCTAGGCAGTTTATTTATGTCAAAATATGCAAAAAGGAAAATCAATCGTATTTGCATTGCAGATTTTTATTATTACTTTGGAAAAACCTGAAAACAAAATGGTGCATCTTAAAATTTGAATAAAAAATTTTTTCAAATCATTTGTGTAAAAGCGTTCAATTACATTATCCCAATACCTCCGTATATTTCTACAAAAAATATTTTTCCAAAAAATACCATTTAGATATTTATTCGTTTCCATAAAAAACAATGCATGACAAAGAGTTTTGAACTTACAGATAATATAAACCCGAAAAAAATCTAATATAATAAAAAAGTAGTAATACAAGAATATCATAGAAATTCTAGAACATAAAACAATTTCCAATTTTAACTAATCACTTCTATCCATTTTATTGTTTTGTTTCTTCACATGCAGCAAGAGTATCATCACGTTCTTGTTCAAATTCGTTAGTTGTTGCATCAAGTTTTGATCAAGCAAATTCATCAGTTTTATGACATTGAACAATTTTCCATTGATCTGATAAGCCATCAACTGTAACAGGGAATGAATAAAAAAGGTCCTTTATTCGACCGAAAATTTCAAAAGAAAACTTTCAACGTCGAATAAATGGACGGAGGTTTGGGAGTGAAAATTTTAATCAAGAAAAGTTTTCTGGAATTCAGTATTATATTGGAATTTTTGTTGAAAATCGTAATGTGAAATTAGGTATTAGCGATCAATATCGATAATACCCAATCCACTTAACTTCATAGCTGAATTAAGTTTTTTTAAATATTCGTTCGCATTCTTTTTTTTATTTTTTAACAATTCCTAAATTGAGCAAAAGAAAGAAGGATTTTCATTTATACGCTAAGGTGCTGTCCAGATATGACGTCAAGCAAACGGAGGGGGGATGGATACGTTGATGACGCCGCTTTGAAGTGCGGCAAAAGATCAAAGGGAAAAGTATGACGGAGAGGGGGGGAGGAGTCCAAAAAACCAGATTTTTGTCTGACGTCATATCTGCACAATCCCTAATCTGATTGTTATTATTTATATGCCTTTTAGAATATTATATTCAATTGCAAAATTTGCTAAAATTACACATTTTTTGTAAAAAAAATCAAGGAAAGGATCAACAGGGAGGTCTTTGAATTTCAGCCGACAAAATTACAAGATAAAAAAAATAATGGCATTTTGGCAAGTAAAATGGCGCCCCTCTATTCAAATTATTTCTAACAATCAAAGTTTTCTAATCATTTTTTTATGGACAAGCTCCGTAAATTAACGTTTTCGGAGAACCATAATTAGTAAAATATTTTAGAAAAAGTAACATTGAACAAAAAAACGTCGTATTTTTCGAAAGAATTTCATTCTTTTTATTATTATTTTCGAATTTACTGCTAAAAAATCATTTGCTTCCCAATTTTTATGTTATAAAAAACAACAACTTAAAATGATAATTATTGTGCCAAATTGTTTCTCCTTCAAATTATCATTAAATATCACAAAATGAAAATTTTTATTTTTTATGTTTGAATAAAAGGGAAAAAAGAAAATTTCAAAGATAAAATAAAATATTGAAACAAAATTGCAAAAGTTCCCCAAAAAAGCATATTATATTATAACATTAACAAAATTTATAAATGATATTTAAAGTTTTTTTTGTGTCTGTGAAAAAAAGAAATGACTTCTAATCACAAATGTTGAATAAATCATAACATAAAATTTTTTTGTTTAATTATTAAAAATAAACAGAACTTGTTAGAGGGGCTCAGTGTTTATAATTTACCAGTTTCTCGTGTAAATGATGATGTCATATTACTATTGAAACATTTTGATAAAAAAATATTCGTCAACCGCAGAAACTCAATAAGGTAAAAACTAAATTTTGCTGAGAAAAAAAATCAGACGCAAAAATGGCGGTTCACCTTTTTTGTGGGATCTCCAAATGCAAAGGAAATCGGAATGACATATAATTTCTGTTTTTCCAATAATTTTTTTATGCAAAATCAATGTTTTTTAATCTTGAGCTTTTAAAATGAAAAATTTTCAAAAGCAATGACGACTGTTAAGAAAAAAAAAGGGATGTTGTTAAAATCGATTAAATGCATGAATACAGTCTTTCATGTTTAAAAAGTGTTTTTCCATTTTTTCCGTTTTTTACATTTTCGCTATTTTTTGTTTTACAGTGACTGAATTTTAACACTTTTTATACAAAATTACAGAAGTAAGCTAAGATTTATAAAATATTAAAAAACCGCCGTAAAACGAAAGTATCTCGAAATTTAGCATTCAAAAGCAATACTGCCAAAGAATTCGCCTTTGTATAAAAATGTGATTCTAATGTATGCTTCCAGTTTGTTTTCTGAAGAAACAATAAAATGTTTTGAGAATTGAGTTTTTGCATCTTCAATAATTTTCTTTTTGTTGAATGGATTGTTGAAACGGGGAAAGACATTTGCGAAGAGATTAATTTTGAGATATTTGGAAGATTCTTTCTAAAAAAATATTTTATGTAAAATAGTTTCAAAAAAAACAAACACTGATTTTCAGGTTCCTTTAAATACAACATTTATGTCTCAAATGAATAACTTACTTTCATAAAAACTGCGAGATCATCAATATCAAAGTCAATCTCTTCCAATTTAGGAGCTTTTTTAAGAATTTCAACAAGAGTTAACCATGGATTTAACACTATTTTGTCAAGCACAGGGCAGCTAAATGTTTTTGTTTGGTGCGATAAAAGTTTTAATAAATCCTCGGAAGAAAATGGTGTTTGATGAATTTCAAGATGTCGAATATGAAAATCTGGAAGTTTTAAAAATGATAAACCGTAATATTGAGTTTTATTTAAATCCATTTTTACAACTGTGGCATGATCGATAACAGCATAATCTAATCCATCAAAAGTATTGAAGCTGGTAAAGCGCATTTCATTTTCATATGAAACTTTTAAAGGTTGTAAAGATTTTAAAATATTTGGATATGAAAATGCCATTGAGTATTTTTGATATTTATTAAGTAATTTCATAAAACGAGGTAATAAATCTAAATCAATTTTTGGGTTGAACATTTTTGGAGCTAAAAGTGTATAAAACAAAAAACGTACAATAAATGATAAAAAAATGATACCTGTTAATCGATCGGGGCAAAAAATTGTTGGATGATTTTGGGAAAAACAAATATTACATTTTTTCTTTGATCCACACTTTTGGCATTTTAAGTCTGATTCGACTGAATTTAAACAATTGGAACAACAATTTTTCGTTGAAATAATATTTTGACGTTCTTCATTTGAGAAATATTTGTCACAAAAATGTGAAACGTGATAATTGCAATTACAAAAAAAGCAAGACATTTTTTACAAAAAGAAATAAAGAATAAAAATCAAATTATAGATTTTTTATTTTTTATCAAAAACTCAGGAATTTACAAAAACCAATTCAGGCAAAGAAAGATGAATTATATATTTTTTGAGTCGTTCCAAATTAACTAATTGAATGAGAAAATTCTTCCAAGAAATATTCTTAGGGATAATGTCAGTTTTTTCTTGATTTATCTCTCTCCTTTTACAATGAGGCCAAAAAAATGAAAGTTGTTCATAACATTTTTCCACTTGCAAATAAACAAAGTAAAAGATGCACACTATCTTTCCTAATAAACTACTCGCTTTTTCTTACAGAGTATTTCTCTGGAGGCTTCAAGATTAAGAGATGGCATTGTGCCTGAGAGTATTCACTCTACCCTCACAAATATGTATATTTGTGCATTCACGACAGCAGATAATTGCAGCAGCTGCCATTTGAAAAAAAAGTTAAGTAAAACTTTTTTATTTTTTGAATATTTAATTTTTTATGAAAACTTGTATAAGCTGCTGCAGCAAACAACGATTTAAATTTAACTCTTTTTTTAATACTTTTTTATTTTTTTTTGTTTTTTTGTTTAATCACTTTTCTTTTGTAAAATACTGTTTCTTTTTTTGTCCAATAAAAATATTACACCATCAAAGAGGCCAGACACCTTTTTTTCGTTCGGATTTTTTTCTTTTTTTATCGTAAAAGTGTCTTCATTCAAACAAGTGTTTGTTTTTTCATTCAAACTAGTCTTTGTTTTTTGGTGATTTTTAAAAATGGAAGAGCTCCCTTCGAAAATGGAAAAGGTCCCTACCGAAATGATACGTTTAATAATTAAACATCTTCAACCTAATGAAGCTATTGCAAGCAAAAGATTTTATAATATTTTTCAAGATGTTTATTCCAATATTGAATGGATAAAGCGTAACAAAGTAAAAAAAAAATTGTTTTTATATCCCCTCAAAAATATTTTTTTAAACTACATTTTTTTTAGCAAAATAAATTCACAAAATTTGAACTTCGTTTTGTTGATTCAATTTCTGATGCATACAAAACTCAACTTGGCGTAGTAATTAATGAAATTCTTTCAATACAATCCTTTAATTACAAATCCCCTTTTATTAAATTGGGATCTTGAAAATTGGAAAAATTGCATCAAGTATACTGTTCTAGTTAATATACATCTCTTGTATTTTTTGTGTTGTTTTTTTACGGAACTGCAATTTTTGACATTCGTTAAAAATTTGAAAAGAGATGTTGTCTGAAATTTTAATAAGAGTTAAAACTGATCTCATTTCAGATCTCCTAATTTTATTTCTTTAATTGTTTTAAATCAAAAAATGTTCAGGTTTTTCATGTTTTGTCGCAAACCTATCCTTTTATCGACAGTTTCAGCCAGCAGCCGCAACANTCTGAGTCGAATAGGCCTGGTTTTAAAAAGGAAGAAGGTGGAAGACAGAATACAGGTCAAAAAAACCGATTTTTTCTAATTTTTTGTATTAAAGTGATAGTCAAAAGTTGGATTTTTGGAATCTCCGTAAAATTCTACATCTAGGTGGATAAAAATTAAATTTTTAAAAAAAAGTTTTATTTTTTACAGTATACCTAAGGAGCTCTCTCTTTTATTTTTTTTGACTGAAAAAAAATGAAGGGGAACACTGGCGTCGCACATTGCTGCACACGTCTTTATTTAAAAGTTTCCATTTACATTTTTTGAAGTTTTTGTATATTTGATTTTAGTCTTAAGCTGTTGTGATTTTTCAAAAAGTTAAAAAAGGCATTCCTATGAATCATAGGCTATGATTGTAAAAACGTGTATAATAAACATTTGCTTTTCATGATATTAAAAAATATATTTAACTAGATTTATAGGGTGCGGTTATAATATTTTTTTCGTCTTTAACAACACTATACATATTTTAAAAGAATCAAAAGATTATTAATTAATTAATTAATTACGGATTTTTTTTGCTGCAAAATATTATAATTTCCATTAATGCGTTAAAATGTTTCGCAGTAATTCAATAAATGTTTTTTCTATAGTAATACAGTGCTCAACAAAATTATAACCGCACCCTATAAACCAATGGTTCTGGAAAACCCAGAAGCGGG
>CABFKP010003508.1:0-11721 GCA_901779475.1 Panagrolaimus davidi
AAAGCGTTCTTTAATTTTATTACTTTAGAGAACTTTTTAAAGGAACAGTTTTACTTCCATTATTTATATTTTTTGCTGCAGTTTATTTTTTGTTTGCCACTTTTAAGCTCGAGACAGCCATTTTATTTCAAATTTTAAAAAATACCTTTTTCGTAAAAACTTGAATAAACATTTACAAGGTTTTCCTGCTACAAAAAGGCATTTCCAATATTATTATCTCTTTTATTACCGTTTAAATAATTTATTTCATAAAAATAGTTTGAATCATCAGTTTTGAAAACTAAAAAAAAATTTTTTTCAAGCTTATATCAGTTTAAACTTTAATGCAAAAACTAAAATACTACGCAAAACAAAATATAAAAATTAATTTATGCAAAATTTTGATGCATATTGTCACGGAGTTTCCGTGACTTTCTTTATTTCTCTCTCTTTTTTATTGTTTCTTTTCTCCAAAGAAAAGGGTTACTGTGTTCTTTCTTTCCTTTATTTTCTATTATAATTTCTTAACACGAAAAGAAAGGTCGTCGATCAAACCTTCTTTTCGTCGATGATTCTCTTTTATCTTTGATTATCTTTAATCTGTTCGATTTTGTTGGTTTAATTTATGTTTAATTTTGTTCTAATAAATTAATATTATTAATATTATTTATTATTATTGGTCCTGCTCTGGAGATTGGAATCTCCAGAACACACATATTCCAGTAAATTTTACAATAAATTTAAAGTTTAAGTTTTGAAATTCAAATTTATCAAAATTTGAATTTGAATACTAAACTTGATACCAGTTTCAACAAAAAATATAGCATATTTTTAAATCTTTTTTAGAAAACGTTTATAACATCGCTGTATTCAAAATTCATCGTTTCCAGTTTAAATAATAGATTTTATGCTCCATTGACTATCTTTATGGTAAGCAGTTATATAAATTTTGTAATATCGTTGTACATGGCTCAGTTTTCTTTCTTCAAGTAAATCTTGCACATTTTTCGATTTTTAATATTATTGCTGTGAATAAAAGAAAATACAAAAAGTGTTGATTATCACTTCGCCAAAGATCGTTTCTCTCTTTCTCGCTTTCTCTTTTTAGTCATCGTTTTTTCCTTGTCTCTTTTTTAGTTCATTTGTTGATTGCGTCGTTGACTGCTGCTGGTCGCTGTGCCATATTAATAATAAATATTAACTTATTAATACTTACAAAAATTAGCATATTAATTTAATACAGTTATATTTAAAATTTTTATTCGATTGAAAAAAACACAACTTTTGTTTTATTTATGCTTTTTAACTTTCACAGACAGTTACTTTTGTATGATTAATTAATCATCAGTTTAAAAAATCTGTTGCCAGTTTTTTAAATCCTTTTTTGTATTTATAATACTGTTTACACATTCAACCAGTAAAATTTTATAATTATGTTTTTAAGTGAAAAAATCCCTCTAAAGTTTTATTACAATTTGTTTCATCAAACTTTTATACGATTTGTCTTTGTTTTTTTTCTTCAATAAAACAGATAAAATATTTTTAGAAAATTTTATTAAAGATATATTGTTTCAGTTAAATTTAATTTTTACCAGCAAAAGCTGTGGAATTTGTTCTTCCATATTATAATAATATACGTTAGTGAATAAAAGTTCTTGGAAACAAAATGAATAAAAATATTGAGTTTATTAAACAAACACTTAATTTAATCCTTTCCTTTTTAATTTATCTTTTTTAATTATGCACAAAGCTCTAAATGAACGTATTATTGTGGGTGTTTTGAAATATTTTTCTTTTTTAAAAAAGGAAGTACACACAATTATTTCTTTTGTTTTCCATTTTTAAACGGTTATTATTTGTGAATTATAAAAATTATCTTTAAAAAATGCAGTGATTCAACAACAGATGGAACAGTTTTTAATGTAAATTTAAAAAGTTAAATTTACCTTTCTGTTTATTATCTTTTAAAGATATTTTAATAAATATTTAAAATCTCTTAGTTCAGAATCTGAATCAAAAACGAAGAAAAGACGAATAGCGTTTTATCTAACGGCGGGCCACTCCCTTTGTGATTCTTTGACGCAATGCGCAAGACTGTGGCCCTATATGAACGAAAGGGTTCGATTACAGTTGTGCATATCATACGATTTTGATAAATAAATTATTTCAAAGAAAATTTTCAAGCTGATGCTCCCATCTGTCATCGAACCCTCATTTCGGGCCTCAGTTTTACGCGCAATCAACTGCGTCAAAGAGGCACGAAACCGTTAGATAAAACGCATTTCGCTTTGATTCAACGATATCACACATGAACCACAGTTTTTCAAAAAAACGACGTAATATAATGTACTACTAAAACATTTTGTTGATAATTTTTTATATCATATTAATCATATCTCTTTTGCCTCACTACTGATTCATTCATCGTGCTCAGTTTTTTTTGCTTCTTACCTAGGTTTTGTATAACGCATAATTGTTGAATGAAACCTTTTTTAAAAAATTGACAAACGTACAAAACATACCGTTTAAAACATTAAAATTTTCGAACCTTAATTTTAGATAAAGATATAAAATTTGTATAAATTCACCAGTCATCGAACCTCCTCAGTTAACATACCAAAAAATTGTTTTTGTAATAAAAAGTGTTATTTACATTGAAAATTCAGTTAATTTTGACCACAAATTTGTGTCCTTCTTGTTATTATTTAAGTTTTAATGCCTTTAATTTCTGAATTAACTTAAAAGAAGGAGTTGGATCAGTTTTTTATATAAATTTAAAAAGTTTCAAAAGATCCAAAAAAATTTATATTTTTTAAAATTTTTTCGTTATTGTATTCAGTTTTTGAAATTTAAAATTTTTTCTTCCCGTAAACTCTAGGAAATTCCTTTTTTATTTCTTAACACACAATAATGATCTCTGTAAAAAATGATGTATATACGTTCTTAGGAGTTTTACTTTAAAAAAATATTTTAATCGTGAGATTACCTTATAATGGATGCAGTTTTTTTAATCTTCTCCTTGATAAATCCCTCTCATTTAAAACAAACATTCAACTTCAAACGGAACTTTTTTTTGTGAATGTTTTGAAATATTTTCTTTTTTAAAAAGAGGAAGTAAATATAATTATATCTCTTTTTTGTTTTCCACTTTAAAAATGTTATTATTTCTAAATTCAAAAAAAAATTAATTGTAAAAACTACGATTCAAAAAAAGCTTACAGCAGTTAAAAGATTTAAAATTAATTTTGTTCGTTATAAAAAGATAATATTTATGGGATTCAACTAGAAAAAGATGAAACAGTTTAAAATCTATAATGCATATTAAAAATTTGAGTTTTTTTCATCATCGATTTTTCGTTCATTAGTTTTTTGAAAACTGATATAGATTTTTCAAATTCTTGAACATGCATACATTTTTTTATTATATTATTATTTTTATGATCACTTCTTCCGTTTTACTAATGCTGTATAATGCAAAAATTTAAAAAAATTCTCAAAATAAGTGAAAAATTAAATGAAACAGTTTCAAAACCAACGAAAATTTTTTAATGCAAAACCATAGATTGTCTGTGGAAGACAACATTTAATTTTGAAATGCCAGTTTTGAAATGCAAAATTTATGTTATTGTTTGAATTACTTTAGTCCAAAACAGTTACAAATTTACTATTTGCTTGTGTTATATATTTTTTCTCTTCATATTTTTGAATTATTAATAATCATCCTATTAAAGTCAAACTGCGCTCAGTTTTTCATAATTTTGTTTGACGTTTTTGTAATTCCTATGAGAATACATTTGAATTTTTCTTACAAATTTCTTTAAATTTATTTACCTCATAGAATTTTACGTTCTTTTTTTTAAACAAAGCGAGGTGAAATTTTTGCTTTATATAATTTTTTATAAGATTTTTTTGCGAACTCAAAAGATTAGTTTACCATGATAGGCCTACAGTTTTAAATTATCTTTTTGTGTATTAATCACAGCAAATGTTGTATCATGAAATTTTTTGAATGTCCAGTTTTTTGACTTTCTTTTATTAATTTCAATTGTTTTTTTATCTTGTTTGATTATATCCACTTGGAATGCTGTGTACTTAGGTTTTTAGTTTCAAACCAATTTTCTTTTTTGCAAAAATACATGTTTTACCAGTTGTTATAACATTAGTTTTTCGTTGCTTAAAAAATTTACGTTTTTTGAAACTGTTTTTGAAGAAAGAAACAATTTTGCAGTTAAAAAAACTAATTGAAAAAAACTTTTTAAATAAATTTGTTCAAAAATGTTGTTGATGATACAGTTTTTGGCAAAAACAAAAAAAGCATTGGTTGAAATAATTGCTTCTAAATTTTGCATCAATTTAGAAACACAAATAATTCACCATTTTCTTCCTTCAACTTTTCAGTTAAATAAATATTTCCCAACATTATTTGCAAAAATATTTTGTAATTAAATTAAATACTAGACAAAAGGCAAATTAGCTTAAAAAACCTAGACAATGATAATTAAAGAAATTTAATTTTACCACAGTTATCTCCAAAACCTCATTAAAATTCAAAGTCTGCACAGAATTACAAAAAAGTATAAAATTTACCAACTTTTTTAAACTTTTGTTTTAATTGAACCTTCGTCGTTTTCTGCGTCCATTTTTTAAAAACGGCTACAAAATTTTGTAATTTCCGTTTTTCTACTACTTCGAAGATTTTTGTCCCTTTTCTCTCAATTATCTTTCAACCGTAACTTTTTTTTCATTCATTCATTTTTTTTTCAGTTAAAACCCAAGTATTAAAGTGGATTTCATAAATTCAAAGAAGGAGCTTAAAAAAAAAGAAGGTAGTACTTAGCTTTGAAAATTAACCTTTGTGTGTCTTTCCTTTGTATGTATGTCTCTTTAAATGTAATACACCTCTTCAAAAAAAGTTTTTTTACTTCTTTTTTTTCGTCTAATTTCCCTTAAGGGTTATAATTTGCTTACTTTTTTTTTCACAATTATTATTATTTAACAAAAAATTGCTTCATTTAACTCAAAATTAAAGCTTTTAAAATAAATATTATTTTTTATTTAAAAAAACCTTTGACTTTTAACACGTTTTTTTGAATTTTTAGAATTTTCCATTGATTCCGGAAACACAGTTATTGGTAAAAAATATATTAAAATTATTTTAAATTTCCAAAAATGGATGCTGTAAATATTACAATATTTGATATTGNTTTCCAAAAATGGATGCTGTAAATATTACAATATTTGATATTGCAACATTAGTTTTAAGTATTAAAACATTAATTATTTCAATATTTTTAATACGAATTTTGAAATCTCAAAAACGAATTCTTCGAAAAAGTTGTGGAATACATTTGGAAGCGATATTATATTTTACGTTTTTAGCAGGTAAGAAAAAAAATTTTTTTAAATGATTTTTCAACTTTTGCCAGTGTAAAAATATTTCTACTGGATAAATAACTTATCTTTGACATTTTTTCTGTACAGTTAAAAATTGTAAAACTAGAATATTAAGTTGAGTAAGATAAGCTTTGTTGCGGGTGAGCCTAATCAAATACAGTTTACAAAAACTTTGAACTAAAAAATTTCGAAAATAATTTTTCTAAAGGTTTTTGAAACGAAAAACTGAAATGTAATTTTTGCGTTTTTTTAAATATAGACTCATGAAAAGCTCAGTTAAATTTTATTAGCTCGAAAAAAGGTTTTAAGAAATGATATCAATTTAAAAACGTATTTTCATTCAGCGTGTCAATTTTAGTTGTTTATAAAAAATTTTCAAATTTTTGAAATAAAACGATTCAGTTTACATATGATTTACTTTAGCAAATGTTTTTTCCACAATTTTACAGATGCTCACAGTTATCAAACTTTAAATTTTATTTAAAAATTTAATATTCTTTTATTATTAGAATGTACCAAATCATTCGATTACATTTCGACTTTTCTATAAACTTTTTCAAACTTTTTAAATTTTACCATTCATATATACAGTTTTACATTAGCTTAAATTAAAGATTCGCTAATCTTCTATTGCTACTGCTGCAGCAGTTTACTTTTTTTTGCTTTTTTAATGTTTTATGAATTATTTTTGAAATTTGTCATACATTTAATCATCAAATTTTTACAGTCTCATTTTCCATTTCGCTTTTTATGACATTTAATCTTTTTAATCCCCTATGGGAAAGCTAAAATTCATATTTTTAAAAATGTTTTGCAAAAGCATTTTTTTCTTAATTGGCACTTTTTCTAGTTTACTGTTAATGCTAAAATGCTGATTACAGTATCTGTAACATTTTATATTGGCTTTGGTAAAAATGATGGCAGTTTAGTAGCAAAAATTGTTTTTGAAGACACTTTCTTTTCCTTCAACACCCACATCCGAGATTAATATGAAACTAATCCTATAAAAAAAAACCGTGTTCAGTTAAATTACCTTACAAAAACTCATTGAAGCTTTAGTAATTAAAAAACATTTTAAACATTTTAAAGTAGAGGTGTTTGAACTTTGATGCACATGTTTTGCAGCAACTTGTAAAATATGTGTCAGTTTTATTGAAAAATTTATTAAATTTATCCAATCATAATTTTTTAAAGAAATAAATAAAGAAAAATGTTTGAAATAACTTAATGAGAATTCAAAACAATTATAGTTTTAAATTCATTTTTCTACAGTTTCTATTAAGAAAAAGAAGTAATAAGGGATTAATTATAAAATATTAATGGCTGTAGCCAGCAAAGGATGAAATTAATTCCAGTTTTTGTAAATATTATTTATTTGTAATTTTTTGTTTAACAGTTTTTGTTTTAAAACAGAAATGTAATATTATTGCATTATTTATTATCCGACGAATAATTGTTTTTACAAGAATTAACAAGCTCAAAATTAAGCACTAGCCATTACAGTTCATTTAACAACAAAAAAAATTTTCTCTTTAAATTTAGCAAAAGGCTGTTATGAAAATCAGTTTAAAAAAATATATGCCACCATTCTATTTTCAAAGAATGTCGTAATTTAACTTCAAAATCATTATTTCATGTTTTTACCTTAAAAGATTTTCTTTTAGTTTAAACTTTAAAAACTTTTGCAGGTTTAACATCAATTCCAACCGTTGGATTTTTATTTTATTACGGAAATATAAATTGTCCAGAAATGGTACTTTCAATTATTTCAATTCCACGAATTTTTACATTCCGATTTGAAGTTACACAGTTTACATGTTTGGGACTTGATAGAGTTTTAACAACTTTACTTACAAATGGGTACGTGTTTTTTTTTGTTAAATATTTATTTCATTTCAAGAAATGCAAGTACATAGTTTTTAATTAGTCATTCTAATATTGATTTATCAGTTTTTTCCAATTTAGCCTACAAATCAGTTTAATATAATAAAAATTTCTAGATATCAAAGACGCATCAGAAACATCAGTTTTGGAATTACAATCGGTTTAAGCTTTTTTCTTGCTATTGCAGATGTCGTGATTTTTATGATTCGAGATAAATTTCGACAATATTCACCACAATGTGGTTTAGGTAAAAATCTATCCGCTCAGTTTTAAATAAAATTATGTAAATTTTTGTAGGAAGTGGTGCAGGACCCTATTTTGTCGGATATTTCTTTTTATTAAATTTTTTATGTTTTTCAATGGTTTTTGCATGCTTTTTATTTCATGCTTATGATTCGTATTCACATCCGAGTTCAAGCAGTGTTACTTCAAGATTTGTAAGTTTAGACTTTTTGAAAAAAAAATTTTATATAAAAATCTATCCTTACAAAGATTACTTCAGTTTTTATTAAAAAGTAATAAAAAATAACTATAAATTTCAATTTTTGAAGTATTCAGTTTATAATTTTAATTTTATTTAAAACAGTTTTCAAGTTCATCAGTTTTTAAATTTAAAATCGCAAAAACAGAAAAACAATAAAAATGTGGTTATTTTGTGTTGCGAAAATCAAAATAAACTATTATTTTTTTAAGTTGGTTAAAAAACTTTAGAAAATCCATTTTAAAAGCAAAATTCAGTTTAAAACCAAATGAAAAAAAGTAATCAGTTTTAAAAATTCTATTAAAATTAGTATTTTTCAGTTAAATCAACAAGTAAATAACTTTCTTTTCATTTTTATTATTACTTTCGGACTTCCAACTATTTTTTTAACAATTTATCGATTATTTCATTTTGATGCCTTTAAATCAATTATTAATTATACCGATGCATCGATGCAATTACAACATGTTCTTGTAAGTAAACTTGAACAAATGAACAGTTTTTTATAATATATTTTTTATAGATAATTTTATCATTTTTATTTTGTTTAAATTCAAAACGAAAACATTTAAAACAAGTTTCAAATACAACAAATTCAACATTTACAAGCGTTCAACCACAACCAAAAAATTCAATTCCTTTACAGCCACAAATTACTCCAATTTTGGAAACAAATAATTTACCGGGTTCTGTTGCATAAAATTTATGTTCTTAAAGTTTGTAGTTTGTAGTATTCTGTAAAATTAATTGTCATAAAATTTATACAAAAATATTACTGTCGTTTGAAAAGTTTTTTTTAAAAATGTCAAATGAAAAAGAATTCAGTTTTTTTCATCAAAGATTAACCTTCTGTTGTTTATATAAAGCTTAATGAGGACATTAGGGAAAAATAAATTATCATCTTTTTTGCAAAAAAAATTAGAATTAATAATCTTTTAACAGTAATTCAACCTTAAAAAAATGTTGTGTTTGTACAAGAAATAAAGCATTATGCATTTATAACATTAATGGAAAAAAAAACTTTTTTTTTTATCATTAAAAAGCATATCTCTGCAGTTTCATACCTTTGATTATTTTTCATAATTTACTTTTAACTAAACAAACGACCGTGATTCAGTTATAAAAAAAAACAAACGATTTTTATAAACAAAAAAATCAACAAAAAACTAATAAATTTCTTGACAGTTTTTAAAGAAAAAGATATTTTGGTTAATTACTTTTTAGAGAAATTTGACTTTAGCTTTTTAAATTTAAACATATATTTTACAAAATTATATCCTCTGAAACAACAGTTTGTTGTTACAAATTTTTTATAAAAAGATTTTTATCGCTTGAATGAAAAAGAATTCAGTTTTTTTCATCAAAGATTAACCTTTTGTTGTTTATATACAGCTTAATGAGGACATTAGGGAAAAATAAATTATCATCTTTTTTTGCAAAAATAAATTAGAATTAATAATCTTTTAACAGCAATTTAACCTTTAAAAAATGTTATGATTGTACAAGAAATACAGCATTATGTGTTTATAATATTATTGAAAAAAAACTTGCATCGTCAAAAAACATCTCGATACAGTTTTATACCTTTTATTATTTCATACTTTTAACCAAACATGCAGTTATAAAAAAATACAATCGATTTTTATAAACAAAAAATCGACAAAAAATGAATAATTTTTCTTCACAGTTTTTAAAGTATAAAATATTTTTTAGATAACATTGACTTTAGCTTTTTAAAATTAAACATATATTTTACAAATTTCTGTCTTCTGAAACAACATTTTATTGTTACGAATTTTTTATAAAAAGACTTTTGTCGCTTGAAAGCTTTTACAAACAAATGACTCTGAATCGAACTCAGTTTTTTAATCTTTTATTTTTCTATTAGAAAATGCATTAATGAAAACTTTAGGGGACACAATATTTTTCTTTTATTGAAAAAGTTAGTTTTATGTTTTTTGATATAAACTGTTTGAAGACTGATGACATTTTTACAGCAAAAGGTTGTTGGTTTTTTTTAAATGCGAGCAATCTCTTCCGCCCAGTTAAATATTTAATAAATAAACAACTATAAAACACGGAAAATCCAAAACGATTATTGTTGTAATTTATCATTAAAAGAAAAAAATCAAAAATGATAAGGATTTTAATACAGTTTTTATAATGTATTGTTTGCAATAATTTTTTAATTTCTTCTAATAACAATTTTCGCAAATAAATTGAAGTTTTAAATGTGCACTCGCCAAAACAGAATCTAATAGAACAACTTTTTCTAAGAATTTAAATAAAGAAAGCTTTCTGTCTTTATTTGCTGCACTTTTATGTCAGTTTTTTTTGTTTTACGTATTTTTATATCTAACATCGTTTCAGTTTTAACACATTTTATAAAGATTTCAGTTTAAGTTATTAGAAACCGGTTTTAAAATTGTTCAAAGTTTTTGCGGTCTGAGAATCTTCAATTTTTTGAAAGTCAACTGTTGTGGCTTTAAACTTTTGTTGTTATTAATTATATTTTAATTAATTAAACAAAACGTTCATTTTCAAGAGTTGAATTTATCATTTGAAAAAAGAAGAAAAATCCCAAAACAGTTAAATTTTTTAAATTTCTAATAGCGTTATATTGAAAATGATTTCAGTTTTCTTCCACGTGTAAATAATATCCAGTTTCTTTTTTACAAAGTTTGTATTTTGTATTGAAAAAAACGTGTAACGGTAATGCCAAAGAAAAAGTTTTCAAATTTAATGGTAATAAACAGTAATAAAAAAGAAATCAAAATTGATAGCAAAAAAATAAAAAATATTTAAACCGAAAACATTGAAAAATTTTTTTAAATTTGTTTTACTTTATTTAAAGAAATGTTATCTAAAATATGAACAAAAAGATTAAACTGCCAATCACATAAATTATTAAACTAAAGCTTTAAATAAATTTACGCATATTACTTTTAATATTTCAGCATTTGGAGCAGGAAAGGGAAAAAAGGTGAAAGTGATTTCACTGATAATAACTTTCAAAATCAAAATTAAAGCCATTAATGAATTTTTTAATACAAATAAATAAAAAATAAATAAAACCATTAAAGATAGCACCATTAACTCCATTTCTCATATATCCAAAGATTAGCACAAAAATGAACAAAATAAAATACATAATATTTGTTGAATTATTTTTTAGAAAATTTTCAGCCATTTTTACCAAAAATAAGCTTAAAAATGGTGAAATGAAATAAAAACAATAAAAAAAAATAAAATGCGAAACTAAATTGATAAAGGTATAGTATTAATTGGTACCCCTTTTTTGGATGAATTTTACCCCTAATTTTTTTCAGCCAAATTAGGGGTAAAATTCAGCCATATTAGGGGTGAGTTTATTATGAAATTCATCAAATTAGGGGTGAATTTCATCCAAAAAAGGGGAGATGAAAAAATTAGGGGTAAATTTCATCCGAAAAAAGGGTATAAATTAATATATTTCCATTGATAAAATTGTCAATTGGAGTTGTAGTCTTAAAAAATGCAACTATTCAATTAAATCAACGTGTTACTTGTTTGTTTCTTTTTGCGAAAACACATACGTGTGTGTATTTTTGCAAGCAAAAAAACTTGTGTCGAAATTTTATTTTGTTTCATCATCACTGATGGCCGTCTTTTCAGTTTCTAAGATAAAAATCGACAATATTCATTTTTTCGCTATTTTTAATATTAATTATAATAATAAAAGAACAAATATTAAAAGCAATGCACCATTTTTAAAATTATACAGCTTCTAAATGCTTTAATCTGTTATGATTTTTTACAACACAAAAACACTTTTTACATCTTTTTTAAAGGATCAATATTTTTGTTTTTTTAATATTACTTCAAGTTTTGCCTTAAAGGAGGCGGGCTTTTTGATCCATTTTAAAAAAAAGAAGGATTTTGAAATATTTTTTTTTCCAACCCTTCGATATTCGTGATCAGGCAAACTTTTGAAACGAAAATGC
>CABFKP010003517.1:0-11319 GCA_901779475.1 Panagrolaimus davidi
AATTGTTAAAAAATTTTAAAATTATTCAGTTGTCAATAATTTTAATTGTTAAAAATGGAAATCAAAGTAAATGTAAAACCATCATTGGAGCTCGTGATTGTCGATGGTAAAGTATTGTTTATTGTTTTTGTCTGTGTTTTTTAACATTGTGTCTTAAGTTAATTGACACTGTTATTATAATCATTTAAAAATGTTGTCATTAATTTTTTTAATGTCTACGCTGTAATTTGGTTTAATTCTGAAGTTATTAAGTTTAGTTTAGTACATTAAGACCACCGCTGTTGATAAATATGGAACATTTATTTAAATATTGTGTAATTTACATTTTTTCCGATCAGGATCCTGAAAGACGACCATTTATGGTTGAGTTGTAAGACTTCGAAGAAGTGCTCATCGAAGTTGAAGTTAAAGTTAAATTGATTGAAGCAGGATACGGTATTAAACAAATTGTAGTTGAAGAAATAATAAGAAAAAATGCAGAATGGCATAAAACAGTCAAAAATAATTTAATTCAAAATCTTTCGTAGGAGAAAATGAAGAAAAGCTTCATGTTAAATCTTTACAAGTAATGACCAATGAGGTGAATAAAGTTGCTTTTGCTGCACCTAATGTTAGTATTAGTCCACAATTTAAGTTTAAAGTAGCTCCTTCGAAAAAACCGAAGAGAAAGATTAAAAAAATTCAAAGGGTCCCCCCTTTGCACTTTTTTGCATATTCTCAAAAAAAGACCAAAGGGTCCCCCCTTTGGACTATTTGGGTGGCTCAAATTTTCAAATTCATTCGCACCCATATGCCCATGTGTGATCCATTCTGGTTGAAAAACACCCGAAAATATTTCATTTTTATCACTATAATCTTTTACATCGATAATAGTTGCAACAACATTTATGCAAGGTGTTTGAGGTGTAAAACAAATAATTTTTGGCATTGAATTTTTTTGTCAGTGTTATATTCGACAAAAAACGGAGACTAATGTGGTTTGTTGTTGGTTCTCTTTTTTTTCAGTCAGACATGTTGGAGGTTAATGTCTCTCACAAAAAAAGAAGCATAAACAAAACGGACAAAAAAAAGGAGGCCGGACAGCATGCACAGCTGAATGTATCGAAGATCGGCAGAAAACATTCCATTTATTTTTCATTAGGATAAAGTGTGGACAATGCCTTTTTTTGGATAATATTATAAAAAAACGGAGCAAGAAAGTTGTAATATTTTATAATAAGTTTATCCAACAATTTACAATAAGTTTCTCCAAAAAGTCTGTCATAATGGCAACCATCTGTTAAACACCACTTCACTTTTAGAGATTCTGACTCCATTACACTTTTCTTCACAGATTGATCAAATAATCGAAAAATTACCCTGCTTACCTTGAAGAAAAATCATGCGGGTTTTGCACGAAAATAAATCATTTGATCATGTAAAAATACTATTATATTTATCAAATTCGAGAATAACTTTTATTTAATCTTCAAATATTTTGTAGTCCAAAGCTTTTTAAAATGATAATTCCTTTTTCTATAGTATAAAAAAAGTTTATTTTTGTGTGTAGTTTAGTGGTTTTAAAAAATTTTTTTGCACAAGAAATACAAGCGATCATTAAATATTTTATAAAAGCTATTATTTGTAAAACCAAAAAAAATTATTTTCCCTAAAGCATCAAAGATACAATTTTAATGGATGTTTTTAAATTTTTTGAGGGCTCTGCAAGTAAATACCTATATCAAAGTATGGTTGTGTGCGGCATAAACCTACGAGAAAATAAAAATACAAAATAACAAATTTAAACTCAAAACTGGAGAAAAATTTTTTAGTTAACATTTTTATTTCTACGTTATTTTAACAGGGGCCGCCTAATATTTTGAGGAACATTTTAGAAAATAGCTATTGAAAAAATATTTAATGACTATTAAAAACAACAAATACAGTATACAAATTTACAAAAGTGAAGGCCAATTTGAAAAATTAAAATAAAAGTCTAATCCAAACTTTCATTGACTGTAACATATCCATATTTAACAGTTTCAACTTTCAATATTTTCCTTATTCTTTGTTCTAGAATTTCAAAAGTAGGCCGATCATCAGGATTCTCATTCCAACAATTGATCATAATAGAAGAAATGGATTCTGGAGTGTTTTGTGGTATCGTCAGCCTATTCCCTGATTGTATAAATTCAAGTGTCTCATCATTCGAAAGAGTAGAATATGGTTCATTACCAGCCGAAAACATTTCATAACATAAAATTCCAAATGCCCAAACATCCGATTTTTCTGAAAATTTTCTTTCTGTTAACGCTTCGATGGACAACCACTTCAAGGGAAGTTTTTTGCGAGAAGTAGCAGAATAATATTTTTCCGTTTCATTACATTTACAACAAAGACCAAAATCGGCTAATTTTACATGATCATTGTTAATCATTAGAATATTTCGGCAAGCAACATCTCTGTGAATAATATTTAAAGCAGCAATATGTTTTAAAGCTTGAGAAATTTGTAAAAGGATGGAAATAAAGTTCGATGTTGAAATTTGTTTTTTACGAAGGGATCTTACATAAAGCAAGAGAGATTGAGTTGCTAATTCCAATACAATTGCTGGGAAATTTTGATAAAAGATCCATCCATAAAAATTAATTATATGCAGATGTGAACCAATTGTAACATAAGTATCAAGTTCTAATTTGAATAAGTTTATGTCTTCTTTTTCAAAACTGATAGGAATTTTTACAGCTACTTCAATATTTTTTTGTTTAAATAGGGCTAAAAATGATTTTTTTCTGATAAAATAGTTTGAGTGAACATACACGTACCTTTATGAACTATTGAATTTGAACCCTTTCCTAAAATATTGTCAAAATCAATTTCAAATTCATCGCTTTTCAGCATTACATTGCAGTGCTCTGCGTATTCATTCATGAATTGTCCAAATTTTGATCTATAAAACTACGGCTTCATTTAATATCTTGTAAAATTATATTTTGAAAATATGGGTAAAAACCACTTCCTAAATTTTTTAGCGGTATCCAGGGGCATTCCGTGTAGGGTTGATAATGCGTCCGAAATGCTCTCGGGCGTGCCTAGGTGCATTTCGTTATAAAGTGGGCCAAAATATATGTCTCTGGGTGCTTTTAAATTTTTTTTGCATTAGCTAGTGGTAACACATGTTTTTGCATTTAAAGCGCCCAGAGTTATAGGGTTTAAAGGGGTTACGAAATTTCATGCGCCTGGGCGCATACCAACCCTATTCCAGTGCACAAAAAAGAGAACACTCGGAAACATGTTTTAATAATTATTTCAGACTGACTTGAAAAAAATGCAAAAAGGGGGATTGGTTTAAGGCACTTTAGTTATCGTAACGGAACATCCTAAAGTGGAAACACTTTTAAAAAAAAAGACAATTCGCTTTTCTTTCTCGTATGCCCCAAATATCTCTCAGTATCACTTTTTCATGATTTCTCACGATTTTCTAAATTATTCTTTAAAATGACAATTCCATACCCCACAATCAGCCCTTGAAATAATTCATTCAGCTTTTTTCGTCGATGCTTTTCCTTTAAACGATTAATGAATACTATTATAATAATTATAATAGGTATTATTAAAACTATGCTCCCACCAATATACCATAAAATTTTTGACGTTCTTTCTTTTCCTCCAACTGGAGTCGTTTCTGATGTGGATTTAATAGTTGTTGATGAATGAAATGGAAGCGTACTCGTTGTTGCAGACACATCATAGGTTGATCCTTGCGAACTCCAAACTGTTGAAATTGTTATGGATAAAGATGACACTGAAAATTTAAGTTAAAAAAATTAAAATTGTGTTAACAAAATATAACGTCATGATCATATATAAAGAGCATGTCCAAGCACAACAAAAACTTTTTGCATTCCTTACTAAACGTATCTTGACGCGAAAGCAATTAATTGCGAAAAAAATTAATGAACATGCATGTTTTTTGTGAATGCAACCTTTTATGCCTGTCTTATTGCTTTCGCGTCATACGTTCAGTAAGGAATGCAAAAAAAGTTTTTGTTGTGCTTGGACAATCCATTTAATGCTATAAAAGTTTAATAAAAAATTACCTTGTTTCTGGCAGATAGAATAATAGTGGCTAGTGGCATCAGAACAATCAACTGCTTGATAACACCCGTCATATAATGGTTGTACCACAACACACAGCTCATTGTTATGTGTTGGTGCCGAGCCTTTACACCATTTTCCATATTCAAGAAAATCTGCTGCACTTCCATCTTCGGTTTTCCAAGTTTTACCGCTATCAAAAGAGCGGATCCCAAGCCAATGTCCGTACCAAATAGCATATGCATATGCTAAAAGTAAAGAGATTATGCAAAAATGCCTTCAAATACAACCAACATAATAATAACTGAAATTCATATTTACTATGAATTGACGGTAAATTTGCTTCATCATTCGTGCACCACATTTGAGCATCATTATAATGTTTTACATTTAGGTGACCTGGTACTATTTCAATTCCATAACAAGATTCAGTAGCCAAAAAATAAAACCAGCCTTCACTGCAGTTTGGAACTTGATATTCTATTTCACAAACGAATGGTTTCCTTCTGTCACAATCTCCAGCCGTCCATTTTCCATCAGTTATGGACGCTGATACACAATTCCGTTTGGAGCTCTTGAACAATTCTGCTTTTTTCCAATTTTGATAGTTGATTGTACTTTTGTCTAACCATTCCCATTCTGTGGGCTTTAAAGGATTTGATAATCCTATCCAAATATCTGATGTTGTGCCATTATAAAGCTCTAAAAGTTAATACTTTTCTAATAATTTATGGAAGACCAATGAAAAAAACTTCGAACGTTTCTGCATTACCCGTTTTTAAAATTTTGTTTCGGGACGAATCTGTTCGGTTTTGTCTGTTTTTGTTTGATTTTGTCCGGAAATTCATACCGAAGTCGAGACGTTTTGTTAGAAATTCAACTTCAACGTTAAACAGGACAAAAAACTATACATTTCAGGACGAGAACGTACGAAGTTTTTTTTTTCAGTGATTACTGTACGTGAAACAAAAGCATTTTCAAATGCATCGTGAATAGATGCCAAATTTCCACCGCTTCCCATACAACTTATTTCTGCTTCATCAAATTCACTTTCACTCTGTGAAACAAAATAACATTTTGAATTCCACTCGATAAGATTTGAAGGACAGCTTTTGTATTTAAAATCAATGTTTGCTTTTTTCTTGCAGAGATAAAGAAATTTATCAAAGCCGCAGTCAAAATCTGAATAACAATAATGCTGCGATACATAACCAATTGAGACACATCTTCCATTCATTTCTTGTTGAGGAAAACCTGGACACCAATTAAGGAATTCAGGCTCAGTTCCATTTACTGTTACCCATGTCTGTGTTTCATTAGAGAACTGTATTCCTGCCCAATGTCCTTGAAAAGATGAAGATACATACGCTTAAAATATTTTTCATATTATATTTATTCTTCAGTTTATTATAATCTTACTTGCTATAAACTGCAATTCAGTAAAACTTTCAATTACGGGCAAATGAGCATTATAGATTGTTTGACAATAATTTTTTGCTTGTGTCCAGTTATAAAATGAATTATAGCGACCACCATAACAAGATCGTGTTTTTGGAAAATACACAAATCCGTCTTCACAGATAGGTTTTTTTGAAAACTGACAAACGAAAGGTTTTGTTTCGTAACAGTCTTCTGTGTACCATTTTTTATCTTTGATAGAAAAAGAAGCACACTTTTTATTACTAATACTAAAATTTGAGTTGTTGTTCCAATTTTGATAATCCAAATCACTGTTATCTGTCCATTTCCAGCTTGATGAATCCTTCAATTTTGTTAAACCGATCCATGAAACAGAAGATACTTTCTCTGAAAATTCAAAAATGGTAACGGTTTTTATATGTTTGAAAAAAAAATTTGAAGGTAAAAATCAAAATCATTTATAATTCAAAAAGATAGCCATAAAAGTTCTCGGTTATAAGCATGTTAGCTTTTAATTTAAAATTTTTTTCGACCTTTGTCAACAGTCAAATGTGTCCAAAACATCTAGAACATCTCCCCAATAAAAGTTTTAGCCGAGTAAGTTAGATCAACTTTCATTTTCAGGTCATGTGTGAACGTAAAAAAAATGTTTTTTTAGTTTTCCGGCTGGCTTTCTAGAATTATTTTAAAGAATTACCTGCGATAAACGCATTTGTTAAGAGATCATGAACTGAAATTAAATGTCCTCCTTTTTCTCTGCAAATTAATTCAGCAGCGGCGAATTTTGTTGAAGTTAGTGAAACTAAATAACACGTTGAATTGAATTCAATATAATCTGACAAACAACTTGTTGCAATTGATGAAACAAATTGTAAAATATATATCACCAAAATAAGCATATAAAAAAAAACCAAAGAAATACCACCACTTTTTTTCTTCGAATATGAACAACTATAGTCAATTTAAAATTNACAACTATAGTCAATTTAAAATTTTTAAAAACAAATACTCAAAAGTTGTGATATTCTTTTTTGTTGAAAACAATGAAATTGAGGTGAAAGGTGTTTTTAATCTGCTTAAAGAAAAGACAAAATCTTTTTTTCTTTCAAATAGGGTGCAGCTCATTGAAAGTGTTATCATTTTAGAGATCTTAAAAGACAAGGAAAGCGTTCTTAAAAGTAAAAATATGAAATTTGTCATTGTATTTACTTTCATCTTAGTCTTTTGTGGCATCGTTTTCGTTTTCCATACGGAAACAACTGATAATCTCATATGTCATTTATTACAGTTCTTAAAATTAAAAATGTTTGAATACGAAAGCTACCATTGATCGGTGCTATAAAATGTCTTGTTCTCTAGTTCTACGCAATAACTAAAAAACTTAAATAATTATAAAAAATTCAAAAGAAAAGTGAAATGTTTTATTTTTTCAGCTTTAAACCAAACTAAAAAGCTTTTTCACTTGCTATTACAAAATTCTTATTACAAATTTTTGCGTTGCAAAAACTGCTCGTTTTTTATCGACGATATTTGTGATTTTTTCGTTGGCATTTTCTTTCAGTTTAAAAAATAGCGAGTAGTTTTTCGATACAAACTTCAACTGAATTGTTGCTTTTTTCTTGTTTGCGATTTGTGAGATGTCGAAATTTTCCATTTTATTCAGCTTGTTTTTTTGGGTCGCTTCGAAAATAAGTGTTTTTTTGAATTTTTGTGTTTAATCGTTTTCTTTTTTGAAAGATTTCATTCAATAATGCAAAAGTCACAGCAAAAAAACGAAAATAATGTTACAAATCACAAATCAACTTATTATTTCGAAATCTTCATTACTAATTTGGCCAATTGGGCACGCCGTAAAAACTGCTTTTTTTTTGTTGACGACATACCTGATTCTTTTTTTTACATATTTTCTCAATCAAAAAATATGAGCTGAATTTTTTGATTTTTTTTCTGCAAGTGTTAATGAGATTTACATGTTGAAATTTTCCATCTTTTAGATCGTCATTGAAGCAAAGTGATTGTATTAGGAGACCAAATGCCTTTTAACCAAAAACTTTTAATTTTATTGGGTAATTCAGAAAGTTCGTGTCCGGCTAGTAATGGATGGCATTTTGAAGTACAAATGTGAATTCTGCTGAAATTTTGCCGGTCATAAACTTTCTGAATTGCTCAATATTTAAAAATCTTTTCTTTTTTTCGAAAGGAGAAAACTTTACAGAAAAAAATGGCGAGGAATATTTTTTTTGTTATGGGCAGGGATATTTTAGATTATATAATGTTTAAGGTAAAATATAGAAAAGTGTAATAAAATTGGGAAAATAAATACAGTATTCTAACATAGATCACATCAATAAAAGTTGGGTAACGTAAATGATAATAATAATGATTGGAAGATGGGTACGAAAATTAAAGGACATTAAAAAATAAAAATTGCTTTCATTATTTTTTCATCAATTGAATTAATAAACAATTGTTGTTTATTTCAAAAAGAATCAAGTTAGAGAATACGAAGGTGAAAGTGATAAAATATTTATGAAAATAACTGTCTTGTATTACGTTGTTGTTCATCTTTATGAAGGTATATTTCCGGATTAGCTTCTGTTGAGCTTTCAAATGCATATGAATCTCCAACATCAAGGTCATCATCTTTAACAATAACTATATTTTTAGGCACATGAGAATCAATTTGGTTTCTGCTTTTTATTTCATAGGAGTATAAAGCGGCGCCTTTAGCTACAATTTCTTCAGGATGGATGCTGCATTGATGCTGAGCTCTGGGATATATTTCTTTCAGCATATTTTTAATCATTGGCATTCGACATCCGCCCCCAACTTGAAACACAATATTTATGTTTTCACGTTTTAACTTTGCTTTTCTTAAACTCTCAACAATTAAATGTTTTGCTCGAAGAATTAAATCAGCTGCCATTTCCTCAAATTCCTTCCTTTCAATTGATATTACATCATCTTCATCTACTTTAAAGTCGTCCACATAAAGGCTAAAAAATGTTAATCTTTATTGAAAAGATTTAGTCTAATTTAACGTTTACTTGTCTTTCAGCTCTACAGAAAGTGTATGCTTAATTTCTTGGCATTTATTCATTAATCGATATTTTTTATTTGTTTCTAAAACATTAAGTCCATATTTATGCTTCAGTGCACTGCTAAAGTAAGTGATTAGCCTTCTATCAAAATCATTTCCACCCAAAAAAGAATCTTCATTACTAGTCAAAATCTCAATCTTATTATCCATCATTTTTGCAATGCATATTTTTGTTGTTTTTCCTCCACAGTCAAATACTAAAGCGACAGATTCGTTCGGTAATTCAATTTCGTATGAATATGCAATGATTGCAGCAATAGGCTCTGGAAGAAGGTGAACCTTAAGCCATCCAGCAATATTCGCAGCATCAATTGTTGCATATTTTTGTTTTTCATTGAACGACGCTGGAATTGTTATCACCGCTTCTTTTAAACGTGTTCCTTGATATTCCTCCACTTTCTCTTTTATTTGCTTTAAAATGTAAGATAAAATTTCAATACAAGACCTTCTTCGTTGGAAAAAAATATTGTTGTAAAATATTAGATGAATTTGTTCACAATAATTTATGACATCGAATGTCCACAATGGATTTACAACAATTTCTTCCAGTTGTTTCCCGATTAAATGTTTTACATCAAATGCCAAATAGTTTGGATCCCTTTCCATTCTGTTAACGAAATTTTGTCCACAAGGATGATTTAATTCGTTAATTGCAATATAAAAGGGCAAAGTTCTTTTAGTTGTTATGGGATCTGTTAAAACCCCGTCTGGACCGTTTTGACGAATAACAAACGCACAACATTCCGCACTGCCAAAATCAATTCCTACAGCATTTAACTCTTTGTTGTAATTCGAAAGTTTTGATGGAATTTGAAAAATATTTTTATTTTGTAATTTGGATTTTGAGCATAAAAATGTATCGAAATTGATCATTTTTCTTTTTACTTTAAGATTAAATATTCCATTTTCATCGATTTCAAAATTCAAGATTATTATACCTCTTTCAGAAATATTTATGATTTTAGTCAAGCATTCATTTTCAAATATCTGAAAACAAGTTTTTCCTTTTTTTTATTGTTAAAACCCATACTTTTAAAAACATATTATTTTCTTCTGCATAAAGCTGGTATTTTTCTTTAAAAGATACGGCACAATTTTGAAGGAAAGTTTTGACATATGTTTCATTCAATTTGATATCTATTTTTCGTCCAAGCATCGGTTGAACCATGTAATGCACAAGTTTTTTATGCTGTAATTGAATAATATACAATAAATCATAAAGAATTGAAAAACCATTATAAAAATTGATTTTTGGAAAACTGTTAAAAATTGTTCTAAATTTATTTTCGGGATAATTTTCAATACTCTGAAAAACAAAAATAGTCGGAGAAATTGTGGAAGCAGGTAATTTATTCTTTAAATTTTGTAAATCTAAACCAAAAAGATCTGGATTGCTAGATGTTCGACGTTCAACTATAATTGTTGAAATAATTAATTGGCCGAGGTTGTTTTTTTCCCAAATTCCACACTGAAGTTCATGAATAGTACATCTAAAAAGCCACAAAGTATCTGAATGTGAATTGACATGCTTTAAAGCCAAGGATGCAACAAGTCGATGCATATTAATTATATATAGTTGTTTAATTCCATGTTTTTTTGATATTTGCATAAAACGTTTACGAATTTTGTTATAATAATCTTCATAAAGAAGTAGATAAAAATCATCAATTGATTCCTGTACTTCGCTGACAATATTTTCAAAAAAATCATCAATTTTTTCTATTTCCCATTCTCGAACTAAAAAAATAATTTAAAATTGTTTTTAAAGGATTTCTTTGCAAATTAACTTTTTGGACAAATATGTCGTAAAAGTGCAAAGAAAGAGAATGCAAATGTGCAGTGTTTTTTTGTATTAAATAAGGAAATGCGACTGCATCTTTATAGCTATTGAAAATTTACCATTAGTATAAAAATATTTCTGTTGATATTCATCTCTCGCGCTGTTATAAATACAGAAATAATTTCTAGACGGATACGCTGCCACTCTAATAACCATATTTTATACAAAACTATGAAACACTAAAAATGCAAAAACTAATGTTAATTATTGATTGTTTGTTTGTATAGATAACGTTATGTTGCGGTTTTGTCTGCGAAAAAAAAAATTGTGATACATATATTTATGTTTGCTTATATGCTTTCTAAACGAAAAAAGAACAAAAAAATTTTATTCGTGATTAAAAAAAAGGAAACAATAATTGTCCGGTGCAAAGTATAAATTTTTGTCGAAGAATGCGTTTTAAGTCCATTAATATTCAAGCTCAAAAACAATCACCATTGCCGCAGTTTTAATGAGACTATGAAAATGCAATATATGGGGGCTGCATTGAGTAACGTCAGTCCCTTATCTGTTATATCCTACAAAACAACAATTAAGCTTTTAATCATCTTTACGTCTGAATAAGCTTAAAAATGTAAATATTAGGCATAGCGTGGTTGAAAACAAAAAAATAGTTAACAAGGGAAGTACGCGAAGTGTTTTTCGAGTTTTGACTTCAAAATAGGTTTAAATTAAAGATATGAGACCGCAAACGTATTTGTGAAAGTATTAGCGGCTAATGGCTATCCAAAAAATTATAATCTCAAATTAAAGATCAAAGGATTTCTTTGATCTTTGATGCCGCTGATTATTGTCGGCGGAATTCCTTTGATCTTTTAAACTTTCCCGCAGAGATTATAATTTTTTGGCTGGCCATTAGCCGCTAATACTTTCACAAATTCGT
>CABFKP010003523.1:0-11284 GCA_901779475.1 Panagrolaimus davidi
ACAAACAAAAGAATAAGCATAAATTCAGTTCGACGATGAATTTGTTCTTCGTCATCTATAAATTTAACTGATAAAAGAAGCTGTACAAAAAACAAAATCAAAATTACCCAAGTCTTTACCATTAAAAACAAATTTTTTAGTAATACGAAGATCAATTCGGCTTTCACAAACTCCAAAAAGTGAATGAAGAATATAATCAAAGCCATCATTAGTTTTTCCATGTTGTTCATGTTCTTCAAGATTTAGAGGAGGAGCTTGATCGATATCTGCCATTCTGAAAAAGAAACGATTCATATGCATCAAAAAAAGAAATAATACTTACTTCATTAAACATTCCCAATAACGAGCAAAAAATTCTTTGGAAAATTCAGAACGCATCGTAACATTTTCCCATCCAATAAGTTTACCATAATGATCGGTTAACTGAAAAAAATTTCATTAGCAAAGAACGAAGTTAAAATCAGCCGCAGCAGCTGCAAATAAGGATAGACAAGAGGCATAAGGTGGAAGAGGCGGGGTCTTTACAGTCTCCCTTCTTTGAGATGCAAAGAGAAGGCCAAAACCCTTGGAAAACTAAAAAGCCATCGCCCTTGTCGATCCTTATCTGCAAAAAAAAATACAAACAAAACTTACACTTTGAAGCAAATAATCATAGAACTTTTTGTCTTTAAGAATGTTGGCCATATCAATATCAATAGAATCTAAAAACAAAGAATATATAGTATGATATGCGAGAGTCTCAAAGATTATGACAAATTAAGCATTTCACAAACAAAAAAACGCATAAAACTTTAAAACCGAATGAGGAAGGATTTTGCATATCTTTTTGTGAAAAATTTTAAGCGATTATTATTACATGTTAAAAATATAACAGCTATGCCTTCGAAAAAACTAAACAAATCACGTTCGATTCAAGCAAAAAATTTGCAGCGTTAAAAAAAATTTGCTTTGAATTTTTTCGCAACGAAAAGAGACACAAAAAAAGCACGTAAATTTACGCAAAAAAGAGTTTTGCTTCAAAAAAACAAAATCAACGTTAAAAAAATTAACAAGTTTTTTAAATTTACGAAAAAACTTTAAAAAAGATCGCAGGTAACAAAAAAGAAAGGTTAGAACTTTTTCTTTAGGTCGATAGATGCTTGGCTAACATTGCTTTCTGCTTAATGTAGTTTGCTATCCTTTACTTTAAACTATTAAAGGTTATTATTTAAAAAAAAACTTACTTTCGATAAAAACTTCTGGAATCATAAATTCATTTTCATCATTACTATCATCTTCCATCATCATAAGAGTGAAGCCAAGTGATAAAATTGAGATAATAGATGTTATGCACTTTTTGAATGAGTTATCACTTTCTTTTTGGAACAAATTTGATGTTGCTAAAAAAATATATATATATATAAAACTCTAGATTTATATAAATTAACTTACATAATAATGGCAAATTTTGAACTTTGTGATGAGGATATAAAATCAGAGAATCAGATTTTGGATTTGATTTTGTTAAATCTTTGCTGAAAATATGTTGAATTAGATAAAGAAATATATATATAAGAAATGTAGCAAACCTTTTTACTGTTGTTTGGATCGAAGTTGAAGCCTTTTTCGGACTTTTTAAAAAATGTCGTAGAGGGTATGGTAATAAATTAACCATTGATCTAAAAAATTATTGATATGAAAATATTGTTACAATTTTTTAATCAACAAGGATAAAAACGCGGATGTATAAAGAAAGAAAGAGCTAAATTCGAAAGGTAAAAAATGTTCAAAATGAGTTGCCGAAGATTTTTGCCTTTCTTTTTTATTTGCGCGCCAAAAAAAAGTAAGCATGCTTGATTTCTTTCTTCATCTCTCTTTCGTTTGTATTTTGTGCGTGTTTTGTTCGCCGGCAATTTTCAACGATTTCTCGTGGGAAAATATGTCAAAAATCAATATAATGCATCCCTTTTTTCAACTGTTCTTGCTTCAAACATGTATAAAATTTACAATAATCAGAGATGTGCCTATTTTTAGGAATTCTTGTTTTTTTAGAAATTAAAATTTGATGTTTATCCATCAAATTATAATTTCTATTCTTTGAAGAATTTTACATACAGCTTTTGTTTTAAATGAAAACAATCAACAACTTTTGATTTAAAGTTTTAGTGATAGGCTTTTGCTTTCAAACATCAAATTTAATTTTTTTATCAATAATTTTTGTGAAAAATAAACACTTTTTTAAAAAAAAAATATTTTAAAAATTGGTCTTTTATATTTTTTTGGTTAAAAATGTTTTTAAAAATTTTTCTTCTTTTTACATTTTTAATTTCTTTGATCAAAATAATTTCATGTACTTGCCCCTCTAACATCATTCAATGGAATTCGTATTGTTTTTCATTTCATTCAAATTCAACCGGATTTGCTGATGCCGAAATTGTTTGTAAAGGAATTGGAGGGAATTTGTCATCAGTTCATGATGATTACAAATGTTTTTTTTAGCTCGTATGTACTATATATGTTTTTGTCACCGGAAATAAAAACAAAAAATTTTATTTTAGAAGAAGCTGCAAAACGCTTTTATGAAAGTATTAAAACAAGTTTTTGGATTGGATTGTGGAAATAATTTAATTTCTCCCAATACTTTGAGTTGGACAGATGGAAGTAATTTAAATTATACAAATTGGAAAAACAGCGAACCACAAAATACAACTGGTTCGAACTGTGCAGCTACATCTTTGGCGTACGGATATTGGATAGCCGAAGATTGTTTTAAACCAAAATCATTTGTTTGTGGAATTTCTGCAGCTCCAACATATCCAATTTCTGCAGATTGTAGCAATGGTTGGACATATATCGCTGCAACACATTCCTGTTATGGTGTAGATTATCCTGGACTTTTTTCATCATGGAATGAAGCAGAAAATTATTGTCAAAATTTTGGTGCACATTTATTCAGTTCATAACAATGTTGAACTTCAGCAAAGTACTTGAACTATTTTAAGTTACCTTTTTTAATAAATATTTTTTAAGGTTATTTATATATGTCAGCTGCAAATGTTTGGACAGGAATTTATTCCCCTGATAGTGGTCGAACTTGGAAAACTTCTGATGAAACAGAAGTTGATTTCTTAAAATATGCAAATTGGTGTGGTGATCGACCTGCAGCAAATATCACCGGAAACGATGTGTTACACTTTCATGCTGCAGTTGTTATTACGACCTTGATTGTACAACAACTGTTCAACATGCATTATGCAAAAAACCAATTTTATAATTTTATTATCTATTTTTTTCGCAATCTACCCG
Source organism: Panagrolaimus davidi (assembly GCA_901779475.1). NCBI lineage: Eukaryota > Metazoa > Nematoda > Chromadorea > Rhabditida > Panagrolaimidae > Panagrolaimus > Panagrolaimus davidi. The sequence continues at coordinate 3,286 of CABFKP010003523.1, forward strand.
TTTCTTAATTAAAATTTATACATGTTTTATGATTTCTTTTTTATAACTTTGATATTTGATAGTAATTCCTTTTGAACGATATTCCTTAAATTTGGATTACTATCATTTTTTATAGCAACGTTTTTTGACGAAATTTTTTATTTTTCTCTTGCTGTCATTTTTGAAAATAAATTTAAGATCCTTGATGACGAATGTCTTTAGCAACATTTTTTTTCACCAAATGAATGCTAATAAATGTAATAAATATTTCAAAAAAATTCTTTGAAATACCGATAATAAAAATAAAAAGTGTTAAACGCATTTATTATTTTTATTTATTTTTGAGAAATTTATTTTTTGAGCATCTTCTGATGATACATTTCTGTCTGGGAGCAATAAAATATTTTTATATAAAATGGACCAAATTTTGTAGAAAAAATCATTTCCTTTGAAATTGAAGAGAAAGACAGTGAATTTACAAATTTTATCTTACAGGAAGAATCATGGAATCGAAAAATATTGTTTTTATGCTTGTCTGTTTTACTGTAATGGTTGGATTGGTAAGTGTCTTTTTTGCACTATACATTTTATTCTAAACAAAACAGAGGAAACATTTTGAATTTTTGTTTTTAACATATTTTTTTTCTCTTTTTGTTTATTTGAGACAATGAATTTTAGAGTAATGCTGATTGTTGCGGAACTATATTTAGTTGTGATGGAAAAGGTGAATGTAATATGTAAGTGTAAATATTTTAAATATTAAAATTTAAAAAACATTTTTTCATAGTTTTTGTTGCAACTGTGATGATGGTTGTAAGCAGAATTACATGTTGTCAGCTCGACTTCCAAGTAAAACCACTAATCCGATCTCTGATGCAAAAGACATTTTCAAAGCTGTTGATAAAGATAACAATGGATCGGTTACATTTGAAGAAGCAGTTGAATATATCGTTAAAAATGGCGGTGGAAAAAAAGAGAAACTTGAAAAAGATCGTTCATGGTTTACAAAAATGGATAAAAACAAAGATGGCAAAATTACCCCCAATGAATTTGATTCAACAATAAATGTTTGAGAAAAAATATTCTTTTTACAAAGTATAATAATTTTGTATTGAATAAAAGCATTTAAAAAAATTCAAAGAAAATGCAAACAAACGAAAAAAATTTTTAAGCAAGGATTATCAATGTAATTTTCTTATTCTCCGATAAATTTAATAAAATTTTTTTAACTTACAATCGAGACAGTTTATAAACTATAAATTCGTGTCTACACATTTGCAGTTGTCTTCTTCTTCTTTTTAGTTGGGTTGGTTCCCTCCGAATTGATAAAAAAATTTTTGATTTTGGTTATGCAGAAAAATAATTTTTTGTGAAAGTTGCCTTAAGCTTTTATCCAGCGATGGTGGCATAACAGAAAGAATGAAAGAAAAAAAATTGATTTAGCACTTACATTTAACTGTTTAAATTTTTTTGTAGTGATTCGATTTTATGCAAACAGAAAAAAGGAAACGTCATTTATGATAAACTTTTGTAAATACTTTTCATTTTTTTCATAAAATAACGATGGTTTTTTAAATTTTAAAAACTTTTAATTCCTGACATTTCAAGTCGGTAAATAAACTTAATTTTTAACATTTTTTTAACATTCTATTGGTAAAATTTCAAAAAGGTGAGTCATATTTTTTAAAGACATTTTTGAGGACGGGAGGCACATAGTTTTAAGGTATAAAAGAATGTAAGAAATTAGAGAAGAAATTCAATATTTTTCTATTAAAATACCTTTTTTTTTTCAAAAAATGTCAAAGATTTTTAACTTTGCTTTTATTGCACTTATGTTTTGCATTTTGATTGGTATGTTAACAAAAAATAAAATTTTAAAACTGAAAGAAATTAACTTTTTTTAGCACAAATTAATCAATCTTTGGCATCTCCTCCAAGTTATGTTTCTGCTTGCGATGAAGTTTGTTCTCGTTCAGATGCAGAAAAAAGTGAATGTTGTCGAGCACATGGCAAAGCTGGATCCTTGAATTGTGTTAATGTTAATGGAAGAATGATTATGGCATGCTCATCAGCATCTGGAAAGTAAAAAAAAAAATTATTGAACAAGTTCACTAACTTTTTTTGTAAAACATGTAATAATTAATAAAAAAAGTTATTTTTAATAAAACTGCTTGAACATTTCTTTTTTTATCAACACAAAAAATTATTTTCTATTTTGTAGAATTAAATTTTTTTTATTTAATCATTTTTTGAAATCGTACTTTTTCGATACTTTTTTCAAAATTCATTTTTAAATATTTAACATAATTTGATTCAAAAAATGTGTTTTTTTTAAAAAACTAGCAAGAAATTTTGATAGGGCTAGTTAAAGAATTAAGGTGTTGGCATTTTAAAAGTTGTTTCGCATTTGACGAAATTCAATTAGCGATAAAAAATGTTTATTTAGCTTTTAACAAAAATATTTATTATGCATTATTCTTGTATAAATTATTGTTTTTCTATTTTCTTTGTCCATAAATTTTTTGTGCTGCTTTAATATCTTCAGCAGAAAGTTTTGGTTCAATATAATTTCCACTTGAATCTACTGGAGTCGTATAACCCGTATACATCATTGAATTTTTATTTCTTGAATCTCTTAATCCCAAAACTTTTCCAACATTATAAAGTGCTTCATAATAAAAATCTGTTTGAATTTGATCAACATTTTGTCCAATAATATTTATGGTTCTTGGAGAATCAGTAAATAAATAAATTGTTTTGTATGGAATTACAAAACCTGATCGATCTGCAAATAGTGGATTACCTTCTGATGAAGTAAATATCACTTCAATGTCAGCTTTGGTTGTTGAATTTTGTTCAACTTCGATGAAATTTAATGGGATAACTGACGACCATGTATTAAAGGCTTTTGAAAGAATGGGTCTAAAAATTAATTTTGTTATTAGAAATTTGGTTCAAAATTTACCGAATTTCGACGGGTGATAAATTCATTGGATCATCGATGATTGTGTATGTAACATTTTTCTTGTCCCATGGATTTGCTTTAAAATACAATTAATAAATGGTACATATGTTTAAGAAAAAAAATTTACCATTTGAAATTGGAGCACCATGAATAATTTCAACAAATCCCAACAAAAGCAAACTTAACAACATTTTAATAAACATTTGAGCATTTGTGAATGAAAAATTCAGATAATTTTTTTGAAAAAATTTGTTTAAAAATTTTTGAAAAAATTTGATATTCGTCCAAAGTTGTTAAAAGTTGAGAGAGTTAAACGCTGTTCACTTTTTACCTTTCACATGAAACAAAACTTTTTCTTTGTAAACCCCCGACATAAGTTTTAAAGTAAATAAATGAAAAGTTTTTCTTTTGAAAAATAATGGCTACCATGAAATATTTTATGTTTAACAAACTTATGTCGGTTTTAAACAAACAAATATAGGGTAAAGAATTTTTGTGTGAATCATTTGATGATTTCATTTATAGTTTGGAATTAAATATTTTTTCATAAAGCATTTTCTTAAAAAATTTAAACAAAAAATTCAAGTTTTTTATTTACTCTTAAAAATGTATTTTTACAAATAAATTATTTTTAAATTTAAACGCCTAAAAATGTGGTTCATAATTTTCAAACAACTTTTAAATAAAACAATTTTTTATTAAAAAAAAATTTTTTTGAGTACAAAATTAAAACTAAACATTTTTTGGTCGACGTGAATGATCAACTCCTTTTAGATCAACCCACATCTTTCCAGTTGTTGCATCATATAATTTATTATCAGCACTAATTACAACACCCCGATCCGACATAACTTCATATGCATCAACAATTTTTACAACACTTCCTTAAAAATTAATTTTTATATTTTAATTAAAAGATTTCTTGAATTTACCTGTTGCAATATCATGAGTAAAAATTGTAACATAAACCATTTGATTTGATGGAGATCCAGGATTAAAAGCTTTAAAAGCACCCGAAACAATTTCGGTAAATGGTGTCCCAGTTGGAATTTCGGTCATATTCCAATTTGCTAAAATTTTAAATTCATTACAGTTGTTTTTAAAAAATGAATTACATTTTTGTGCATTTTGAAAAAATTCAAATGTAATACTTCGAAGATATTCTCGATCTTTTTGTACCATTGCATATGCCGTAAATGGACCACCATTTGCAACATGATTTGTATCAACTAAAAACTATTTATTTCGAAAACGTTGAATTTTGAAACAAACTTTTTGGTCTTTGTTTTCCACCATAAATTGATTGAACTTTTGTTATATCTGTTGTAACTAAATTTGGCTCAATATAATTCCCATTTGAATCCATTGATGTAAAATATATTGGTGCCATAATTGATGGATTATCATTTATATGATCAAGTCCCAAAACATGCCCAGCTTCATGTAAAGCAACCCAAAACATATCTTTTATTGTTGCATCAATAATTGAATCAGATCTTGCATATCTTTTAAAAAGATCATCATCATCAAAATGTAAAATGCCAGTAATTGTTGCATGCCCAAGTATTCCACCTTCTCCATCAAATGGCTTTCCATCACCATGTTCACGTTTACCAAAACGAATTTTTATATCTGCTGCAGCTTCAGTGGTGACTTCTTGAAATTGTCGTGGAATATGATCGGACCAAGCATCAAAGATTTCTCGCATTGTTCTTCTAAAATATTAGCGAATATCAAGAAATATATTAAAATAAACGTTGCTTACTTTAAATCATCATGTGAAAAACGTGTTGATTTTGTTACAAGTGAATATGTGATTGTTTGATTTTTCCATGGTGTAACTAAAATATAGTATTTTAAGAATGTTTAGTTTACTAAATGATAGTAAACAAAATTTTTCATTTTCGTTTTTTAATAATTACTATCAAAATGATAGTAACCAAAAATGCTCCTGATTCTGGTGCACAAATAAAATTTTTTTAAATTATGAATCAGAAATAATCTGCTTAAAATTAAAAAACTTTCAAGAGACTTACGCTCTGAATTTCGAACATTAAAAATATCACTTCTTCCACAACGAGGTTCACCAATCTTTTTTACAGTTTCTGGATCAATCTGTCCAGTTGGTTTTAGGCCAAGCAATTTTTGGCATCTTTTAAGTCCATCTATTAAATATTTATCTTTATAAGGTGATGCAAGTTGTTTATCGGTGATGTAATCATATTGTTTTAAATATGCCTAAAAAAATGTTTTTTCACCATGTCTTACTGTATTTTTAAAAGTAAAAACAAGTTACATACAATTGCAGCATCAAGAACAGCTCTTTTTTCACGAGACTTTGAATAATTTGCCAAATAAAAGGCATTTAATGAAGAAATAAAATATAAAATAATTATTAAATTTTTTATAATCATTTTCAGAGAAAACAATTTAAACTTAAAGATTAATAAGCAAAAAACAATATTTTCGGTTTTTAAGTTAGAAAATGAAGCTTTGTAAGCTATGTTTTAAAATGTCTTGTAACAATGGTAAACATTTAAAAACCCAAAAATCCTGTGTAATTTTACGAAAGTATGTTTTGCATTATTTAAAGTTCTTTAACAAATAATGCAGTGAAAAAAACATCCCAAAGATAAAGATATTGCTACAAATTATCTCAGAATGTTAAACAAATAAACGTTTTTTTAATGTTGGTGGTTTTTTTTAAACAGCTTTGTTTTACATTATTTTTAGATAACCTTGAAATCTTTTCCGGTCTTATTTTTCTACTTTAAACAAAAATTCGTTATTGCTTTTCTTCTTCAAAAAGAACGACTTTGACGAATGAGTAAAAAATGAAAACAAAAATTTCGTATTGTATTGTAATAACCGAAATCTTGTGTGTAAGTACACTATTTACGTTTCTTTAACATCAAACTTTAAACAAAATTTTTATTTTTTGGAAAAAATAAAATGTAAAAAAAACGAATTAAAAAAATGGTATTGGAAAATAAAACGATTGTTAAAATTTTAAAAGCTATCAGGAATGTATTTTTTGGCATTGTAATATGCGATAAATTATCGGTATCTCTTTTAGATTTCATGTTTGGTTACATTCGAAGCTTATTAAATCTATTTCTGAAATTGATAATTGTTGAATATGAAAAAAGTTGATTAGTTAACGAAACAATCTTTGATATGAATAGTACTTTTAATGATTATTAACTTTGTCTTTTTTTGTTTTGTTAAATGTTGAAAAAGATGTAACAATTAGGGTTGTCAAATTCCCAGGAAATCAGAAAAATCGGGAAATTTCCCGTAAACTATGATTTTGCTGTCATGAATTATTTTACTCACAGAATTTTTTATGCTTTGGTTTTTTTTAAAACGTGAATTGAGAGTAGATACCCTCTTTTTAAACTATTGTCATATGTTTCAATTGTTTTATAAGCTAAAATAGTCTATATCCACTAGGATATCCATTAGGATAAGTTATAATCAATGAAAAATTTCGGTACTAATATACTCAAAATTCCGGGAAATCGCATTCATTTCCCGCTAATTTCCCGGGAATTTCCCTTTGACAACCCTAGTAACAATTTAAAAGATTTATGTATTTTCAAATGGGGCACAAGTAACATATTTGGTAAATTTGATGTTAAACTGAAGTCGGTCTATTACTGTTTTTAATGAGCAATTTCTATAAAACTAATTACAAAAAAACTAAACTGATATTTCAAAAATGATTTATTTTTCAATAACAATAAAATAAGAAACATGCATAAACAAATTGAATGCAAACAAAAACAAATAAAATTTAAGGTGAAAAGAAAGCAACACGTTTTTTTGGACGTCCACGTTTTGCTGGAGATTCTTCTGATGGTTCATTTTCTTTATTTTCTTTGTTTTCAATTGATGGCAACGGAATAACCTTCTTTGGACGGCCACGTTTAACGGAAACTGTTGCAGTTGGTGTAACATTTTCATTTGATGATGGAGGTGGTGGAAGAATAGCTTTTGGTGGTCGGCCTCCTCTTTTTGCAACTTTACTTTTTCTTGGACGTCCTCTTTTTGCAGGTGTTGGTAAAATGGGTGCAGCGGTGGATTGTTCTTGAATTCCAGAAACTGATTCTGATTTGCATTTTTTTATTTCATCTGCCATCTTTTTCATTTTTTCTTTAACTTCATTAATTTCACGATTTTTGAGTTCCATTTTCTAAAAATCAGTATTTTAAAAATTCTAATTTTCAAAAAAAAGTAAATACTTACCCGTTCCAACGTAGCTTTATAATTTTCTTCCAATTCAGTAATCTTTGATCGAAAATTGTATTCAACTTTTTCATGATTTCTAATTGTTGCATTTAATTCTGTAATTCTTATATTTCGAGTTTCAACAATTGCTTTTAATTTTTCATTTTCTGTTTGATAAATTTTTCTTTGATTAACATTTTGATTTTCTGTTTCAACCATTTTAGCTTCCAAATCTTTAATTTTCTTTTCAGATTTATCACAAATTGATTGCAATTTCTTTGTTTCATCTTGTAAAACTTGTTTATCATTATTTGAACTTTGAGAAGGACCATTTGTTGTTGAAACAATATTTTCCAAAGCTTTAATTCTGACATTTTTTGCTTCATTTTCTATTTCCAACTCTTTTGATTTTTGTTCCAATTCAACATTCTTTAATTTCAATTCAGTTTCAATAGCTTTCATTTTTGTAAGTTTTTCTTCCATATTTTTATTTGCAGCACCTCCTTTTTGAAAACCTCGAATCTATAAAAATAACACTCGTTAAAAAAATTAACACACTATTTAAAAAACATACGGTCATAGCTTGATCATAAATCATATCCTTTTGATCATCATTTAATTTTTTCAATTTATCAATTTCATTTTTCATTGAATCAAATTCATTTTGAAAATGTGGAGGTAAAGTTTGTTGATCATCCATAATTGAATGAATCTGAAAAAGGAAGTTAGAATTAATCAAAGAAAATATCAAATACAAAATCAAAATTGAAGCTACAAAATGAAAAGAATAAAATTAAAAACCTTTTAACTAATTCTGTTCGCCTT
>CABFKP010003533.1:0-11309 GCA_901779475.1 Panagrolaimus davidi
AATTTAAAGATGAAACAAGCTTTTGAAAAATAAATGACAAATTCTGTTGACCAAAAAAAGATCAGTTCTAATGTTTCAGGTTCTTTTGGCATTTTTGTTGGAATAAATTTAATCCAAAAATTTATTTGGATTATCTTCTACGATAAAGGATTTAACAAATGAAAAGTGATTTCGACTTTTTTATATTTGCCAAAAGGGCGTTTACTTACAAAAGTGTGACAAAATTTGTTATAATTAAATATTGCATTGCGTAACAAATAAAAAATCAGAAAAATTATAGAGATTTAGTCACAGTTTTTTGGTTATTTGTGTTATAACATATATGATTATATCTCTCAAATTATATCCTTCAACTTGTCAAACAAAGGACTTTTTGCCTCACATTTCCTAAGAAATTTTTTATCAAAACATAATTTTTTCTTTCTTCGCAGTGAAAAGCGATGTTACCCCAGAAGTAAATTTAATAGCACCTTTTAAAAATTATTGAGAAAACTAAAAGTTTGCTGTTCAAACTACATTCACATGATATATCTATAGAAAAAATTTAAATATTATTTTTTTGAAAACATACACCTCTTTTGTTTTTTTTAAATAAAATTTAAAATGTTTATTTTATTTGATACACGTATCAAATAATTTAAAACTTTATTGCCTAAATTTCGAAAAACAAAAAACGATTCGATTGTTTTTTGGCGCCATTTGTCGGTTTGTAAACGGCGCGAAAATTTTCTCTAAATAAGTGTCATAATTTTTTTTGCAATAAATTTGAAAGTACATAAATAATTTTATAATTCACTGCAATTTTTTTCCACATCTTTTATTCAACTCATATTTTTTGGCTGCTTCTTATTTTTTACTTTTACTAATTTTTTTGAAAAATGAATACTGCTGTTACTCAAAAACTCAAATGTCCAATTGCTGTCGAATTGATAATTTCAGAAGATAAACTGAATGAAGAAAAAAATTCCGGAAATGGTTTATTCAGTGAATGGTTCGATGCTTCAAATATTCCTGGTGTTAGATATCGTATTGGAATTTTCTTTTTCTTGGGTGATGCTATGATTGGTCCCAACAGTTTAGAAACGGGAAAAACATGGTTTTTTTATTTTGAACTGAATAAACGTAATATTGATGCCGTTTTCAATATGACAATTAAATCTGCAAATTATGTTTTAAAAAAACATCTTATTCCTGGAAAAAAAGATATTATAGAAGAAAAATTGTGTACAACTGAAGAATTATTTGATCCTGAAAAGCGTTTTATCGTTGATGGAAAAATGACAGTTTATATGGATGGAATTTTATCGATCGAAAAAGAAGCAGAAAATGAAATATTATTGCAATTTGATGACACTTTTGATAGTAAACTGGGATTGGCTTTATGGGAACAAGAAAATAAAGATTTTATTATTTCTGCAGGTGGAAAAGAAATTCATGTAAGTTTTTGCAGTCTTTTGCATATCTTAATTCGACTTTTTAGGCACATAAGAATGTTCTTGCTGCTCGTTCTCCTGTTTTTTCAAGAATGTTTGTATCTGGAATGAAAGAAGCTAAAGAAAATAAAGTTACCATTGAAGATTTTACATTTAATATCGTTGAAAAAGCAATAAAACTTTGCTATCATCAAAGTCTTGTTCCATATTCAACATTGGAAGAAAAAACAAAACTCCTTCAATTTTTTGAAAAATATGATATTCAACCATTAAAAGTAAGTTCTTCTAATTTCTTTTAACACAAATGATTGTTGAAACATTTAGGATATACTTGAAAAGTATTTGATTTCCGTATTAAATGAATTTACTGTTTGTCGCTTAACAAATGCTGCTCTTCTTTCAAATGCTACAAAACTTGAAATGAAATGTAAAAAATTCCTTAGAAGCTGTTTTAAAAAAACAAAACCAATTACTGATTTTGATATTCTTGATAAAGATTTTGCTTTGAATTTGCTCAAGAATGCTTTCATTCACGTTTCTGAATGTGAAAGTATTGTATAATACTGATGTTTTTGTTTTTTTTTCTATTATCTCGCTTTATAAATTATTTATTCCGAACAATTTGTGCACATAGTTTTTTTTACTGTTTAACAGTTATGTTTTTTTTTAAACTCATAAGTTTTATAGCCACCGGACTCATGTAAAGGATTTTTTATTGGTTAAATGTTGAAAACCATTATGCACTATCCGAAAACTTGATAAATAAATTTATTTTTTTCCTAAACACTTCTTTGGTTTTTCCCACACATTTCTATTCTTGTGTTTTTTTTTTCATTTTCCTTATTAGAATCTTTTTATTTTTAAATTTGCATATTAACTAAACATGCCACTGGCTAATGATTTTGATAAAATTCGGGCTGAAGTACACAGAGAAACGGCTTGTTAAAAAAGTGCATCCCGTTTTTATTAAGCACATTTTGTACACTTCTTAGCGTTTTTTTGTCAATTTTTCACAGTGAAATGACTCGGCCTTTTTCATCCCCTTCCCCTTTCCCCCTCATGTCCTAAATTTTCTCCCTTCCCCTCCATTTTTAAAATCTTCCCCATTCCCCCTCTAAAGGGGAGGGCGGGGACCCCCGGGGGACAAAAGGGGACGTCGGCGCCTTTGGTGTTTCAAAATCTCCGCCTTCCCCCGCCCTTTCCCCTCCATTTTTATAATCTTTCCCCTCCCCTTTCCCCCTCTAAAGGGGAGGGCGGGGAAAGGGCGGGGGAGTCAATTCACTGCTTTTTAAGCAAAAAAGGCGGTCTTGACAATAAAATTCCATAAGTTTTCCGCAATCACTCAATAAAAAAATTGCGCAAAAAAGTACTTAATGCGCTTTTTACGCATGTTTTTGTAAAACCCAAATAGAACAATAGAAATGCTAAGTGTTTTTTTAAAATCTTTTTTTAACAAGCTGTTTTTCTGTATAGGATTACTATATAATCCTGCAAAAAGGTGCAAGTCTGTAAAAAAAAGATTAACATTGTTTTTTTTAAATGCAAAATTGCAACAGGAAACCAAAAAAGATCGCCAGTCGAACTTCTTTGGTTTTCCCACCGCACTTATTTTTTTTTATTTTTTATGCAAATTGTTCCACGTTTGGTTTTGAATCATTTTTCAACTTCACTGTCGAAGACGTTGTTGTCGCGTGGTTAGCGCGTTAAGTTATCAATAAGCAGTTAAGAGTTCAAATCCGAAAGCGACAATCAAATGAAAAACGAAAGAAAAATTGCGACTTTTTTGGTGTACTGTCGGAGATTAAAATACTACCTCGATAAACAACGCTTTATTAATCTGTTTTTGAATTTAAAGTGTTTTTGGAGACATACTGGATTTGTTACCTTTATACGCTAAAATTACTGACAAAATAAAGTTTATCATGAAATTGTTTGTATGCTTTTGTGAGTCGAAATCGACATTGGAAAACTTTTAATTTGATGAATTTGTGGTGCTGTTTTCTTGCCAGCAATCAAATTATAAATTTGTGAAATTCGATAAAACTTTAAAAACTTTTCTCTCAAAATTTTTCTGAAAAACGTAAAGGTAATATATTAATTGTTACCTATAAAAAGGCAGAATTTCACCTATAATTTTCAAGCGCCTATAAAAGGCTGAATTTCTACCTATAAAAAAAAGAGAAGAAAAAAGGGAAAAAAGAAAAGGGGAAAGGGGAAAAGGGAATATTATGTATTTGAAATAACGAAAATAAAATTTTAAATGATTTTTTTACGTGACGTATTTGTCATTAAAAAAATGTTAACTTTATAAAGATATTGTATTTAAATTTAAAAAAAGTATGACTATTTTGAGACAAAAAAAATTAGACATCAAATGGGGGATAAATAAAATCAATGTCTTCTGTATCATCCACAAGTGTTGATGCATCGGGAAATGCAATATCGTCTAGTTGTGTTCTTCTTTATCGTCTTCAAATGTGATGACTTTAGAAGTTTCATCATTAACGAAGCGTTCAGGCGGTAGAAGTAGGGCAGGATCTAACCCAGTATTTGGAAGCGGAAGGGAAATTTCATGGAAAATAAAATTTCCTCTCTTGATCTTTGTTCGAGATTAAATTTTTGTTCCGAAACAACACCAATTAAAAGCTAAATTTTTTATAATGCTACAAATTTTCAAGTTCAAGCTACTGCAAATTCAGAAACAGATTTAGAAAAACAATATCAGCCAGATTTTTTGAAATAACTTTTGTTTTTTTTTCATTTTTTAGTTATGAATATCGTTTTTCCAGTAACGATGTTAGCAAATAAAAAAATACCTTCAAATATCAAGCTGCAAATTGGAATGATTCAACAATTTTGCCAGATGCATGTGCAGCAATGAATCGACATCTATGCTCCTCACATTGTATTATTAGTAAGCCTGTTGAGACTTAAAAAAACAACATTAGGAATTTTTAGGCAACGAAAACAAAATTGAATTTCACAACGATGGATCTACATTTAAAACTCTTCTTTCTTTTTCAATAAAGAATAAAAATACTCTTGAACTATTAATTTGTGATTTTGGAATTAAAGTTTATTACTACATTATTAGTTATTAGTTTTTTGCATTGTTATAGGCTATAACTTATAGCACGGTTCTTTTACGCAGCGTTTTTTTATAAAAAGCACTGGAAAATTAAACTTAAAATATTTAAACGGTTGATAAAGTTCAAATAATTTAATGCCGACTATTTATAATCCATTACGACTATTAATAACGAGTTGTTGGAAGATCACTGTGGTGGTTTTTGTAATAAATAATAATTGCAAATATATAACAAAGCCATGTTTTTTTAAGTTTTGGTGGTGTATATTTCTCAGTTTTTAATTACTAAAATGAATAATAATTAAAAATTGAGAAATATTGCTTACGTAAGATTTGGCTTGACCCCCACTTACCCATAAAATTGCTTACGTAAGGTTTTAATGTTCCCATATCAAATTTCTCCAGTGTCAAAGAAAATTATTATTTCGCAAAATTTTAATTGTTACTATCGCGTATGAAATATAAGTTTTGATTTTGGTTATATGAATGTACAAAAAATAATGTAAAAATTTTTTTTAAGGCCTCATATGGATTATTCAGGATGTCTTGGAGTATATGACCAAAGCTGCTTTAATCCTGATAAAGCTAAAAAGATTTTTGAAACATCAATTTTATTAATTTATTATTACATTTTAAATTATGAATGCAATCACGAATATAACGGTGAGTATATGATTTAAAAGAATAAATATTTGTTGAGTTTTAACTAAAACTGAATTAAAATAAACACAAAAAAGTTGTTTTAACACTTTTTTTTCATTTCTGTTAATTTCTGTTATTTTTTCAGTAACTTTGAAAGATATCCGATGTGCAGCAAAGTTATTTTACATTGCAGAATTTGATAAAAAAGATTTAACATGCGAGTAAGTTTTTGTTGGACACGTTTTTTACATTATTTTTTGATAATCGGTGTTAAATTTTAGAGAACTCAAAAAATATGTTTCATCTTACAAAAACAAGGTTATTGAAAAATGTGAAAATAAAGATTATGCAGAATATCGTGAAAAGCTACTGCTTTTTGTTGTCAGTAAACTTTTACCAGATTGTGATGTCAAGTAATTATTTGTAATTATTTTCTAAAAAACTAATAAAATTTATTTTACTTTAAATAACGGAACTCGTTTTAATTTTGAAATGCTAAAATGCACTTTGGTAAGTCTTCATTATAGCCGATAATTTGAACAACAAAAGATGTAGAATTCTTCTTTTAAAAATTAGAATTTCTCTTTTTTTAATATTACTTTTGCTAGCGAAAAACTCTTTTATTTTAGACAGAAAAAAATACTGATAAAATGTGATTCATCATATAAAAAATTTTTTCGAAGAGTTTGAAATTGTTGTTCTTGAAGACATTGTTCTAAGTTCAAATTTTGAGGTTGTTATAAAAAAGTTTATTTTTTTTAATCTATTTTTTTCATCAGAATGAAATAAGAACGGCAAAAACAATGCAAATGCTAAAGAAAGACAAAATTGTTGCAGAACTGCTTGAATTGCAGTTATACGAATCACAGCAGTCAAGTGTTGCTACTAAGCTAGGTTGATTAAAGGCTTTTGTACCAGTACTCTATAAAATTTTGTATTAACAAAGATTTACAAAAAAGATTATAAAGCTTACTGTACATTCAATCCCTAAATTCGCAAGACTTTTAAGATCAAGAGAGCATCCTTCCAAAATTTGATCCGTTCGACTTCCAATATTTGTAGAATTTAATTTAAAACAATATTTTTCTTTTGAATTACATTTAACATTTTTAAAATTTTTATTATCAGAAGTTACTTCACAATTCAAAGAATACACAAAAGTGATACAACAAAAAAGAAAAATAACAAACGTTTTCATTTTTCTTAAAATTGGATTTTAGAATTCGAAGAACTTTTTTGGAGTTAAAAATGATGTCTATTCCAAAAAATCGAAGGCTTTTATGCAAACAATTTTTTATTGACTTAAAAAATGTGATAACAAAAAAGAGCATTTTTAGGGGTGCAGTGTCTGAACAAACAAGTACAAAAAGATCAAATGTCTAAAAAGTCATGCTTTAAGTTTAAAATTTTAAATTGACAAAAAGCTATAAATGAAAGATATCTTTTTCTGAAGATAAGGAAAAAATGGTTTAATCCTTTAAAATTTTCACAGTACATAAAACTGAATTATTACAGAGACAACTTCACGAGTTTTTTTCATTTTTCCTTTAATGTTCCAATCAGCTCAATTTTTTACTTTTTTTTATTTGATGTCACTGATAAAAATCTTTTACTTTGATCTATCAATGATGTCACATTATGTTAAAATTTTCCAATTTTTTTGTGGCATCGAAAACAAAAAAGGCGACAAATCATGGATTAAAATAAGTAATGCTGTCCTTTTTTTTCAATTCGAAAAAACGGCCGGAGAGAAAATTTTTACATTTTATGAGTTTTTATTGAAAGCTATAAAATTGTAAATAAATTTATAATTGTTGTGACCGTATATTTAGGAATGTGCACCGTTTTTTCAAAGTTGTGCAATAAACAAAATGTTGGTACCAAAAAATGCAGAATCTTAATATTAATAAGAATTGGTAAAAAAAAGTAATAGTTGTAATTCTGATAAAAAAGTTATTTGATAAATAAATAATGAAAATACCGTAATTTTTTCGTCCACATTTTTTTCTCATTGAGTCATGTCTTAGTTATTATGTCAATCAGATGCAGAATTTTTTTCTGATTTTAAAAGTATAAAACAAAATCAATGGAAATCAGTGTCCGGAAAGTTATAGGGAAAAAACAAAAAAACACATTTTGCTTGTGAACGAATCTACGTATATTTCTCTTTTTTATCATCTCTTCTTTTTTATTTTTTATTTTTATTCCCAGAAGAGGGCGTACAAAACAAGGAAAAGAATGTTTGATTTATTGATCAGTTAGATATAATACAACATATGATTATGATGATGAAGCTGTTAATCAATCCGTTGAAATTCCTCTTCCAATCATTCCTCTAATTCGTTCTCGACTTCAACAATTTCCTCTTATACGTCCACAACTCAATCATCTAGTTATTAATCCAAATTTATTAAGAAAGTATTCGATAGAAGCTCAACAACAGCAATATTATATGAATCAACAAATGCAAATGTTAATGCTTCAACAACAACAACAACAAATCGTTAATTTCCAATGGCAACAGATGATGATGCAAAATAGATTCCGATTTCCTTAAGTTTTTTTATATATTCATTTGTACTTTTACTGTTTATGCATTTATAATAATTTTCTGTAGTTTATAAACTTTTTTTGTACATATTATTTTTTCTGCTTTTGGGTTGGGCAAAAGAAAGGCATTTCAAAACCACTCAAGTACCTTTGTTTGGTTGATTTGGAAAATTTATCAGGATTCGATTTCTCTTAATTATATTTTGCGTTTGTTTGGCGTGATGTTCCTCTTTGCTATCACTGCAACCTTTTCTTGAGCGTTCCTTTCAACGGCTCATATTCATTAATTCAATACTCTTCGGAGCAGTTGATTCCTCTCTGCTCTCTATTTTTATTGTATTCTTAATATATATGCTTTTTCTATTATTTGTGTAACCCGCGGCTATAACAATAATCCATTGCAATTTTTTCAAATCTTTTATTTAACTCATATTTTTTAGCTTCTTCAAATTGTTTCGAAAAATGGATACTGCTGTTACTCGAAAACTCAAATGTCCAATTGCTATTGAATTGATAATTCCGGAAGATAAATTAAATGAAGAAAAAAATTCTGGAAATGGTTTATTCAGTAAATGGTTCGATGCTTCAAATATTTCTGGTGTTAAATATTGTATTGGAATTTATCCCAACCGTTTTAATGCGAAAGGGGAATCATGGATTCATTTTGAAATCAAGAAAACAAAAGAATTAAAAAATGAGCTTAATATTGATGCTGCTTTCAATATGACAATCAAATCTGCAAATTATGTTTTAAAAAAACATCATATTTTTGACGAAGAAGAAAATATTGTAGAAGAAAAATTATGTACAACTGAAGAATTATTTGATCATGAAAATCGTTTTATCGTTGATGGAAAAATGACAATTTATATGGATGGAATTTTAACGATCGAAAAAGAAGCAGAAAATGAAATATTATTGGAATTTGATGACAGTTCTGATAGTAAATTGTGTTTGGCTTTATGGAAACAAGAAAACAAAGATTTTACTATTTCTGCAGATGGAAAAGAAGTTTATGTAAGTTTTTGCACTCTTTTGCATATTCTAATTTAACTTTTTAGGCACATAAGAATGTTCTTGCTGCTCGTTCTCCCGTTTTTTCAAGAATGTTTGAAACTGCAATGAAAGAAGCTAAAGAAAATAAAGTTGACATTCAAGATTTTACATTTGATATCGTTGAAAAAGCGATCAAACTTTGCTATCATCAAAGTCTTGTTCCATATTCAACATTGGAAGAAAAAACAAAACTGCTTCAATTTTTTGAAAAATATTATATTCAACCATTAAAAGTAAGTTCTTCTGATTTTTTTGCACGATTAACTGTCGAATATTTAGGATGAACTTGAAATGTATTTGATTTCGGTATTGAATGAAATTACTGTTTGTCGTTTAACGAATGCTGCTCTTCTTTCAAATGCTACAAAACTTGAAATGAAATGTACAGAATTCCTTAAAAGTTGTCTTAAAACAAAACCAATTGCTGACTTTGATATTCTTGATAAAGATTTTGCTTTGAATTTTCTCAAGAATGCTTTTTGTCACGTTTCTGAATGTGAAACTGATTAATATTGATATTTTTGTTTTTTTTTATTACCTCATTTTATAAATTATTTATTCCAAACAATTTCTGCACTAATTTTTTTTTTCTAACATTCGAAATATAGGGTTTTTCTGTGTTATATTAACTTATTTGAGAAATTTTAACTAATTTTTCTCCGTTTTTTTCCTTAAATTCTTTTGCGATTTTTTTCGGTTCTTTTTTTTTGTTTTTTCAAAGGATCCCTTTGCTGTTTTTTCTGTTAAAATATTGCGGCCGGAAGTTCTTGGCCCGGGCCGGCCGCGGCCGAAAAAGTAAAAAGTAGAGGTGTAAATTACGGCCGGCCGGCCCTAATTTACACCTCTGCTGTCAGCTACTGAAATAAACTTCTTTGAGGAGGAAAATATTTACTCTTTAAACCAGTGTTCTGCTTTTGTATTTTTACCCGCCCACGCCCCGCCCGCCGCCCGCACTTTTTCAAAATCATCGCCCGCGCCCCGCCCGCGGGCAGGCGCCCTGGGGCGGAGCAAATCAAACACTGTTAATATAATTTGCTATTAGATTGAATTGGAAATGTATTTGAACCTTTCATATTTTGATTTAAATTCAGATCAGAACATTGTGCACCAACAAAAAATGCGGGAAAAGCGTTTGTTTTTTATTTTCGGAACCAAAAAAATGTACACCACTAAAACTGTCGCCCGCGCCCCGCCCGCAACTTTTTCAAATCATCGCCCCGCCCGCCGCCCGCGGGCGGGCGGGGCAAAGCAGAACACTGCTTTAAACATTTCCTCCTCAAGGAAGTTTATTTCAGTAAATTTATATTGATTTTGATTTTTGCATTTTACAAACTCTACTTTTAAGTGCATTTGCCATTAACATATTGATTTTACAACCAACAAGGGAAAAAATATTTATAACCATAATATAATAATAATAACACAATCTGTTTTAATTAATAGCCGAGTGCTTTGAAAACTGGGCATCTTCGATACCATGCTTGACAAACTGTTGCAACATCTGAATTTGCTGGTGGACTGCATGTTGCATAAACTAAAACAATATCAATCTGTATTTATGCATTTATTTCTATAAAGATAATAGTCAGAGACGAGTCACATTTATTACAAGCTAGCGTTTATCCAACTTCACTTTTTATCGATTCCTACAATTTTATCGATTCATGATTCCATTTTGGGATTTCACCTTTATTCAAAATTGTCTCCAAAACATTTAACGCACAAAAAAAATAAAAATCTTCTGTATTATTCTTTGATTTTCTAAATTTAGTTTTTGAGATTTAGTCACTAAAAAAATACAATTTGCATTTAAAAAACTTCATTTTTTTATGTTTTTGGAATTTATTCTCATTTGTTTTATTGATTCCTTTTCAAAGAAGCGAATCAAAATTGGGAAAATCCTGTTACAAGAACCTATATTATATTATAATTTTATTTACCTTCTTGATGTGTATAAGCACATTTACATTCTCTTGTACATTCTGGTGCCACACAAGTTGGAGTACATGTTTTTGCAATATATTTTGGTGAAATTGGAACTTCTGGAATATGTTTTACAATTAATTCGACAGGATCTTCAGGAAACAGTGAATCATGAGCGATAAATGTAGATCCATCATCGCCGCATAATCGATAAGAAACATTTCTGTGATTGGCTGGAGATTCTAAAAATGAAGTTAAATGTAATTGAAAGATTAAAATGTTTTAAAAAAAACATACGTTTTGTTAAGACTATTAAAAATATCACTATAAATGTTGAAAATTGATGAAATATCATTATTATTTAGTTCTAATAATTTAAATCTAATGCTTAAGGCAAAATTAATTCTTTATAAAATGATTAGGGTAACATTTTCTTTGAAAACTTTTTTACCGCCCCCATTTAAATTTGACAAAAATTAAATTAGGAACCAATCAACAAATGTAATTTCTGTTGATTGTTTTATTAAAAAAAGTAACGATTCACAAATGAAAAATTTTGATCAATTAAATTTATTATCATTTGTGAATGTTGAAAACTATTGTTTCTTTTGTCATTT
>CABFKP010003542.1:0-11312 GCA_901779475.1 Panagrolaimus davidi
GGGGGGGGGGGGACGGCAACCCTATTTTTGATTCATTTTAGGAGATATTTGTCTTAAAATTACTATAGCCCTTGTAAGATATATAAGAGCTGAATGTGATGAAAATATAAAATCCCAAATTGAATCTGATCAAGTTAAAAATATTCTTTTTTGGATCGATGCGAAATACAAAAGTAAAATTTATATTCTTATAAGTATAAATACATATTTAATTTAGATTACGAAACGGCAAGACAAGAGTTTGAAGAAATGGAAGAAGATATAAAAAGTGAATTCAAGATATTGATTGAAACTGTAAACAATGACAATAATCTATCATTACAACATAAGTTCAGAAATTGCTTTTCTGCTGCATATCATTACGAAAAACATTGCATCCCAATATGTTAGGCTTACCTTTTTAAATAACCGAAATAAAAATATTTTAGGGGTTTACATGAAAAACTTTGATCCACCTGAACAGAATCTTCCACTACTGAATGAGCAAAATATTGAAGAGTGTGTACAGTTTTATTTGCGAGATGTACCAGATAAAATATTTGCTGAAACTCAAAGCTGTAAAAGGGAAATTCATAAATATGATACAACCCTCCAAAATTATTACTTTAAATATCGTAATCAAATTCTTGGAATAAAGTATAAAAAGTTGGCAAAAGGAGATGCAGGTCATAATGATAATGGATACGCTATATTGGATCAACTAGAATTAGAAGGAACATGGATAAGCACTATGCACGAAATATGGAAAAGTGAGATTTTGCAAACCTTTTTTCATAGAATGTACGAGTCATACTTTCGTCAGTCTGTCGACATTAATCATTTTATATTATTTTATAAACAACAAATTTTTAGAAAGAAACCGAGACATCTGATTATATGTAACCCAAACGACTTCCAACAATAGTGCACTATCAATAATCTTTAAATGAATTTTTTAATAATTTTCATTATCGTATTCTTTTTGCACTGTTGTAAAATTTCTCTCTTTTTTACATGTTTTATTAAAGATATTACTTTGATTCAATCCTAGGCACAAACGGAAATTTTAAATGTTTATTTCTTTGATTTTCCTCAAAAATTGTAAATTTAAAAATATTTTTTCAAAGAGGGGTCGCATTTCATATAAAATTTTTTTGATGGGTTAATTTTAATTAACCCATCAAATTAAAATTGAAAACTGGGCAAAAGCATTGTCTTTTTTTCTTTAGATTTTTTCTATTTTCTAGGCAACCAATTAAAAATGGACTTGGAGAGTTAAAATTAAATGTTTATTTCTTTTAACATTTTAATGTCAAAGTTATTTATGATAAATTTCT
Organism: Panagrolaimus davidi; assembly: GCA_901779475.1. Taxonomy (NCBI): domain Eukaryota; kingdom Metazoa; phylum Nematoda; class Chromadorea; order Rhabditida; family Panagrolaimidae; genus Panagrolaimus; species Panagrolaimus davidi. The sequence goes on from CABFKP010003542.1 coordinate 1,317, forward strand.
TTAAATCAACAGTTATATTTTATTTGAGGCGAATCCTACAAATAATTTTTTCCAATCTTTTTAACACCATCAAAATTTTTTAAATTCTGAATTGATTTTGATAAATTTTTTAATTTTACACAAAATGCGTAGTCGTTTGTTTTTGACGAATTTAAAATTAAAATCGTTTTATTTGGGATAAAATAAACAAAAATTATAATAATTTTTGAAAAATATTTTTGAAATTAAAAATTAAATTTCTAATTCTTTGAATATGGACGACTGGCGTAATAATCTTTAAGTTGTGGAACATTGTGAACTCGTTCAATATAATCTTTTAAATCCTTGTGATTATCCAAATTTTTAGAATCAAAATGGAGAAGAGTTGTCAAATATTCGGTGATAACAAAATCAACCCATGTTAATCCAGATGGAGCCATAAATCCAGATTTACTTTCTTTTAAAAAATTTGAATACATTGGAAGGAAACGTGCAAGGTTATCATCAAGATATTCTTTTTTTAGTTCATTCTAAATGCACTTGTTTAATCATAACTTTTTTAAATACGAATCTTACTGGATTTCCAGGTGCATATCCCATTACTGCAAGATAATATGGTGCAACGGCGTGCATGAAATCTTTTTGAATATCAGCAATCCCATCAACAAGTGCTTGCTCATAATCATCTTTTCCAGCAAGATTATGCTTTTTTGCCAAAAATCGATTTATTGCATTACTTTCGAGAATTAAATGACCATCATATTCCAAATATGGAAGTTTACCAGTTTTTGTTTCTGAAAAATTTGATATTAAAACAGTTTTAAAAAAATAATAATTGAAATTGAAAGTAACTCAAAAAGATGCTCAAATTTTTGCAATAGCGAAATGCAACCCCAGCCTGAAATCGAAAAAAAAATCAAAATTCCGGGCCAGAATGCTAGCATCAAGCTTGATTAAAAATTTTGTCGGATGCGTTCAACCATGATTGACCCCACCGAGCCGCGTTACAGGGTTACGATGGTCAGATTGGGTTGATTTTCATTCAGTGTTGTGCTTTTGAATTTGAAATGACTCCGGCGATGACTCCGACTCCGGAGTTGGAGTCGGAGTCACTGGAGTCGACTCTGGAGTCGAATTAAAGGGTCGACTCCGATAATAAAATGTTTTTCCAAAGCACGCCTTTTTGATGCTTGTTTTCTTCTTTTTTTAAGGTTTAAAGACCGTTTTTTTATTTTCAAAAAAGTTATTTTAATCATAAAAAATGATGGTGAAAATTTTTTCTAATTTTTAAGAATTTTTTAAAACGATTTTAAAGACAATGTTAATATAATTTGCACTAAATATGCCAAAAAAATAGGACAAAAAACTAAATATTTATCGAAAACAGCACTTTTTTCATCTTTTTTCCTTTATTTTAAATTTTCACCCGACGTCGATTCCACCACCCATGACACCGGCTCCGACCCCGACTCCGGAGTCGGAGTCGCAACAACACTGTTTCCATTGTTTTGAAGTTGAATTCAGTTTTTCGACATTTTCGATTTTGTAAAGCTTTGCTTTTAGAGTAATCTTCAAGGATAAAATTTTAATTTTACCGAAATTTTGATCTTGTTAAAATTTAAATATCGTGAGAATTAACAAACGTTTTTTAGCCCGTTTTAAAAAAAATAGGAATAAGCAAAAAGAAACGTACTTGGCTTAACTTCAGGCCATTGTTCGTGTGTTATTTGTTCATCTTTGAAATCAACTTTGGCATAACGAAGAATTAAACGGGCACATTCTCCAAGTCCACGAACATTGAAATAAACAAGTTTAATTTCAGGCATTTTTCGTCAAAAAATAGCAGAAGGGAACAGAAAAATTTCAGTTGATTTAAACAAAAATTTTTTGTTTGTGCAAATAAAATATTTTTTGGGGCTTTTATATTTTTTTGATTGGAAGAGTCTTCTAGCCAGGTAAGTTGTTTTTACACTACATAAATGTGAGTGTTTTTTTTGCAAATNTTTTTTTTGCAAATGAAAATTTATTGTCAGCACACAAACTATAACAATAAACAAAAGCGAAAGTAGTCCCCTCTTTTCTGCCAGAACATTAAAAAAACAAAATAAATATTTTATTTTTCAAGGTCAATTTAATTCCTCCAAACTTGTTTTCCCGAATATTCTCTTACAGCAGTTGCAATAACTTTACAAAACAAATGTGCCCGTCTAAATTTTTTTTTCATTTTTTAAAATTTAATTAATTTAAATAGAAAAAAAAAACAAAGAGTGAAATACGACTTTAACCTATAACATGACGCAATTTAAGGAAAAAATTTTTAGGGACCAGTCGAGAAAAAATTGGGCATAAATTGCTTTATAAAAAAATGATTTTTCTTGCCAAAGTTTTTGCAAAACCAATTTTTTTACCAAAAACCTTTTATTTTCATTTTCAAAATCTAAAGCAATCTTTTTTTTAAGAAGGAAATAATAAGACAAATAATTTTTAGGTTTAAACAAATACCAATGTGCTCATAAGTATGGAAAAGATAAAACGTTGCAAAAAAAATTGTTGCGCCAGAAAACGGATCAGAAAAATGTTTCAAAAAACTTATTAGTGTTTTAAAAAAGTCTTAAATTTTTTTAAAGCCTTTATTTAGTTATAAAAACAATAAAATACTGTATTTCATAAGAAAAATGTCATACAACAAATTAACAAAAAACAAAAGAAACATTTGTAATGCAATAAAGGAGTGGAAATTCTATAAATCAAATTATAACACAATTAATTTTGTTTATCCGTAAAAAATATTATCTTCATAGAAAAAAATAAAATCAAAAAATTTCAAGATTCGGAGACATTGCAACATTTACCGATAATTCATGCAAAATATTTTCTGGCAAATTTTGAAATTCATTATATAATTTTACATATTTAAATTGGCTTTTAATAAATTCAACACATTTTTTCATAAAATTAATTTTTTTTTAAAAAGAAAGTTGTTTTAAATACTTTTTTTTGTTCTTTCATTAAAATTAAGAATTAAAGACTTAAAAAACGTAAAAAGATAATAAAAAATAATGCAATAAAACTTGGCAAATGAATAATGAATTCTGTTGGCAATTATGCCCACAAAAGTTTATTTTTAGATATTATAATTTACAAATTGTTATACGGCGTCGAGCAATCATTGGTAGATTGCAAGTATTAACATTATTCTCCATTAGAGAAAAAATGCTTTGTTTAATACGTTTTTTTTCTGTTCATATTTTATATTGAATATTTAAACTTTTTAACACTGAAAGAAATAAAACTTTTAAGAGAAAAATTTTTTTAGCTAAATTATACTAAAAAGTTGGACATAATTTTTGCTTATAAAAAAAATTTATAGTTTGCTCAATCATCTTGTTTCCGTTTGCTTTTATCACTCAAAGTAATCAATAATAAGAAGCAAAAGACTAAAAACTATATTTTTGATTCAATTATTGCTAATCTGAATTTTCTCCATTCTTTTAATTTTCCTTTAAATTTATGATGGTCTTTCATGTTGGAATCAATAGTTCAGCATTCTATATATTTGACAGTATCACTCAAGTTGAAAATGTTTATCGTCATGATTTTAGTAATTTATTTTTTGATTATAAATTGACAATATAAAAATTTTAGAAATGCTTAATGATGATCACATACCTCACATACCACAAATTGAATTATTATTTGGTAATTTGTTGTCAATTTTTGACGGGGAACTCGGTTGTTTATGTATTTGTCTGGAACAGACTCACAGTAATGAAATTCATAAAAATTTTGTTGAAGTTGGATTACAAAAAGGTTTCAAAGATGTCGCAATTATTTGTGAATCACAATTCACAGGTGTTGATCTGGTATTAAAGTCTGGTTTTATGCCAAATAATAGTGACATTATTTGGTATTTTCATTACCCAATTAGTTATGTATTTGAAAAAAGAAACAATGAAATAAAACAAATCAAGGTTGGAGAATGGGATTATAGAGCAAAAGTGGGACGAATTTCAAAGGCTTCCCATTTGGATAAACCTCCTGATTTTGTTATTGAAAAAGTAATTTTTATTCAGATGTATGATTAAACATAGATAAAAGAGTTTTGAATAAACGAGAAAATGACCAGCAAAATAGTGAATTTCTTTCTTTAAAATTTGGGAAAAACCCTATTCCAGAATGATCACTTTCTTTAGTCATTATCTAAGGAAATACGACACAACGAAATATATATTTTAAGTTTTAAACTTGTGTTCTTTCATAGAAAATTCTTCAATTCAGTGCTCCTTATCCCCATCAACGCCATCAAGACCCGCCATTTATCAGTACCTCAAGTCCCGGACCACGAATAGATGAAAATATCATTAAAAAATTAAATCCAAATTGTCAATTTTCTGCTTTTGAAGAAGATTCAGGTGTGCCATGGAGAAGATGCGGTATAACAAAAGCAAGAATTATGGGAGGTGATTTAGAATTTCAACATTTAAATTTCCCGAATTATCTTGTTCCTAATATAAAAGTGGATTTTAAAAACAAAGAAGTTTTTTCTTTCAAAAGTATGCAAAAATTGCCTTTGATTGGTTCTGCATTTATAAATACAACGGATGAAAACAATATTTTATATGTAAAAGTGAGTTTCATTGTTAGTAGAAATGTATTTTAAGAAAACAGATATTCGAAGTATAGGATGAAAAAGTTTTTTAAACCCTTAGGTTTAGAAACAAAAAGTGGCTGAAATGATCAGTCTAACACAGAAACCATCTTGAAGCCAACTATTTTCTGAATATATTTGCAAAATAATTAAAAAATTTATGTCTAAACCAGGGATGAGAAAGCGGCCTAAAAATTATAGCCGGCCGCGCAGCCGGCGAAAAATTAAGCGTCGTGCCGGCCGCGCTGCATGCCGTGAAATCCTTAAAAAAAATTTTTTCAAGTTAAATTTTCGAAAATCTTTTTCAACAAAGATTTTAAAAAACCTGACAAAAAGTCATGCTAAAGCTTAGTATTAAAGTTTAGGTATTTTAAACCCAATTTTGTTACTTTCGGAGCCGCCGTCAAAAAAACAAAGGCCGCCCGCATTTCTCGTCACAGGTTTAAGCATATATAAGCAGCTCATCTGTGTAGTTTTTTATCCCAAAAAATGATTTTTAGAGTTTCAAAGATGTATCACATAGTATACGATCTATACGTAGATCAGCAGAAGAAAGTTTATTAGCACCGAACATACGTATAAAACCTGAAAAAAGTATCTGCTTACCACCAAATGCAAAAATTGGTGTCAATTTTTTCATTGATGTCAACTCAATTTACAAATATGATATAAAGGTACTGTCCAAAAATGAAATCAAAAAAATTCAAAAGGAACAACAATTTTCAATACCAAAACATATTTCAAATCTTATGGAAAAGCTTCAAGAAGAAGAATACAAAGTAAAAATTGTTGGAATTGATTTAGGTACGACAAGATGTTGTGCAGCTGTAAATCGAAATGGCAGAATAGAAACTGTTGCATTGGAAAATACTGGTGAGAGACTCCTTCCTTCTTATGTTTCATTTGATGAAACAACCGAAAAATGTGGAGAAATCGTTATTAAACGCATGCGGAATTATTCAAAATCAACGGTATTTGATTCAAAAAGAATTATTGGAAGAAAATTTGAGGAAATTAAGCAGCACGAAAGTTGGCCTTTCAGAATTATAAACAAAAATTCAAAAAAGTGTCAAGTTCAAAATTACAAAGATTTTCAACTTGAAATATTAGAAAAGAATAACCTTTTGGTAGACGTAACAGATTGCAATAATACTGTCGTGCAAAAACATCCTGAAGAAATATCTGCAGCTTTATTAAAATATATTAAACGAAAAGTTGATGAATTTCAAGGAGAACATTTATATGATGTTGTAATAACAGTTCCGGCAGGATTTACTGAATCCCAAAAAACTGCAACTGAAGTTGCTGCATTAATTGCGGGTTGGAAAACGGTGAATATAATGCCAGAACCAATTGCTGCAATGTTTGCATATTATATTAAGCAGCCTATCCTCAGTAATACTACAATGTTACTTTTTGATCTTGGAGGTGGTACATTAGATATTAGTATATTTCGAATTTTTAATGGTCAGATAAAAGTCTTAAATATAAGTGGTGATTCAAATATTGGAGGAAGAGATTTTGATAATCTGATCTTTGATTATATAAAGAATTATCTCAATGTATTTTATGAAATGGCTATGCCTAAAAGTAAACATTACAATATTTTGTTACAGTGTCAAAATATCAAGGAGCATTTGTCATTAAATGAAGAAGATGCGTAAGTTTTTTAATTAAAAAAAGAAGAGAAAAGGTATTCAAGAAGCAATACCCCATTAAATCTCATTACTACCCATGGATATATTTCAGATTTGAAATTGACTTTGAAATTGACGACCCAATTGATTCTTTCATTCCTGTAACAAAAGAATTGTTTGAAACTTTATCAATTCCTTTGATGAAACGAATAAAAGATGTCTTAAATTATTCATTAATTGGAAGCGACCTGAAAGCTAATCAAATTAATAAAGTTTTACAAGTTGGTGGAGGATGTCGAATGCCAATGGTAAAAAATCTTCTTAATGAAACATTTCCTGAAGCTGAACATTGCTGTGATGGACATCCTGAAGAAATTGTTGCTATTGGAGCCGCGTATTCTGCATGCTTTTCTGCTGCAACTGAATGTGGCTTATATGGTCCTTCAGAACTTTCATTCAAAGAAATTCAACGAAGATATTCAATTTAAAAATTTATTTTTGTATTAATTACTTTTAGTAAAATGTAAAAGATTTTCATTCGAATCGACTTGTAGATTTAAATAGCTTGTTTATGGTGATATACTTTTTTATAAAACAAAAAACAACAATTTTGCGAATTGTTTCAAACATTCTTCCAAATATTAATTGATCGATTGTAATATGTTATTTTTCTTATAAAACTAAAATGTAATAAATAATGGAAAGTCTTGAATATTGTGAGCGGTTGTGTTTGTGAATGAAAAAAAAAGTTCATTCTACCCAACCGCCCACCCTTTTGAATTCGCAGTACAAACTCACTGTTTTTATGCAAATTTGTGAATGAAAAAAAAAGCGAGGGGTGCAATACTGCAGTAGTGCCAAAGATCTTTTTCACACACTCAACAGAAAAACATTTGGAATTATTTGTTGTAAACTTCTTTTTTTCATTGGAGAAAATTTCGCACAAAGTGAGCGAAAATATTTTTAACAAAGTTTTAAAAAAATTGTATTATTTTTTTGAATTTTTTGTTTTCGCATTTGTTAATTATCAGATTTTTATAGTATTTTTGATTGGGCGAAAAATATGATGAAGATTAGTAAAAAAACAACAAGTGCCTTTCATTCATTATTTAAAGATTATTATCTAATTTACTTGCAAAACCATTAAATAAAAATTTTGAAAACTGAACGCTTATTAACTCTTTAAAATGCAAAACTTTTTAATTTCGTAAATATGATGACGTTGTTGTTGAAAGAAAAAAAGCAAAATTTTTGACATTTCTTGTTTTGAGAAAATAATGAAAAATTTTATGTTTCTTTATTTTTAAACTCGATCCGTCGTTTTGAATAAGCTTTTAAAAACAAGGACATCATCCTTCGAAATGTGCTTATGTTTTTCTGTACCATTGGCATTTGTCATATTTTTAAATTTTTTTTAAAATCCTTTTTTTCATGAATTGTATCATGTCGTTCAAAAAGTTTCGTCACTTTTTTCTTTGGCTAGAATACTTTACCAAGTGCAAAAAAATTCAAAAAAAAAACAAAACTTTCTGAACGACCGGATAACAATGCCATTGTTATTCGTTGAAGAAGAGTAAAAACAACAAAAGCACAATTATTTATAGACATCAAACACACCAATTTTTGCCTCCTTTATTAAGTTAGAAAAACAATAAAATACGGTATTTGATAAAAAAATCTTATACAACAAATTAATAAAAAACAAAAGAAACATTTTTAAATAAGGGAGTTGCAATTCTAAAAAATCAAATAATAACACAATTAATTTTGTTTATCCGTAAAAAATATTATATCTTCATACAAGAAACTAAAATCAAAAAATTTCAAGATTTGGAGACATTGCAACATTTACAGATAATTCATGCAAAATATTTTCTGGCAAATTTTGAAATTCATTATATAATTTTACATATTTAAATTGGCTTTTAATAAATTCAACACATTTTTTCATAAGATTAAATTCATCATTTTCATATGCAAATTTATATTGGCTTACAACATTTTGAATTGTTAAATTTGATTCAAGGTTTTGGATTGAAGCATTCTAAAAAAATGTTGGAAAAATAATTATTTGGTGTTTTATAAAAAAAATTATTTTTCATCAAAATATGGATTTTTCAAAATCAAAATTTCGATATCAAAATTTTTTGTTAATTTAAAAAACTAACCATTACAGATACGGAACGAAGCTGCTTTGCCATTAAATAAACACCTTGGGAATTATTTAATGGACCGCCATAACATGCAATTAAAAATGATTCAACAATATTTGCGGGAAATTCAAAAAATGGAATATGCAAAATATTTTTATTATCCATTTGAAAGGCTTTTGTTTTAATATCAGCTTTTAATTTAATTGAAAAATTTTCTAAGAAAATTTGATGGCATTCAAAGATTTGCATTTCACCAATATTATTTGAAGCTAAAATAAAAAAGGCGGTAATGTAATTGTATGGAAAAATAAGTAATTAAAGGGAGAAAACGATTTGACACATTTTTCCATTTTTAAAAGCGGTTTTTTTGTAGAATTCAGCCTTAGCTTCGGATTTTGAAAAAACTTTTTTTCGAGTATGAAGGCTAATTCGTTGCACATATATTAAACATTTTTAAAGAGCAAACATAATTATTTCACTCGAAAAACTCGAATTTTAAGACCAATTTCTAAACATATCCAACGTTGCTAATTTTTGAATTTTTATCTAGACGCGAAATTACGAAATCTGATCTGAGGGCGTTGAAACTTTTCAGGATAACTCAACCATCATAGAGTTACATGATAAAAGTCACCACATGTCAATATCTTGAATATCCGCTGAGTTTTACTATCGACATAATACTGGAGATGCACTTTTTGACTTTCAACTTAAGAAAAAGCTATCAGGTTGCTGGTTTTATTCTGTCATTTAAGTCTTAATATGCGTAAAATTAAATGGGGAATCCGACAAGATCAAAGAAAAGTATGTTTGCGGTTCAGATTTTTGGGTGTTTACATGCAACTAACGTATACCTTTCACTTAAATGGACCATAACTTATCGATATAATAACTTTTAACGGTCAAGCTATGTTTTGCCAGACTCCCCAGATCAAGACGAATCGATTGATATATAATTTGTGGAACTTTCAAAAATAATTAATTTTTGGGACCCCTGGGGGATGTGGATATCGAATTTTGGGCGAAATGTATTAATTTCGGGTTCTCCTTCATCGATTTGGTCTATATACAACGATTAGCCTTCATACTCAAAAAAAAGTTTTTTCAAAATTGGAGAAAGTGACATTTTACAAAAATCGCTTTTAACACGTTTTTTCGAAATGTCATGAACCTGATGATCAAGGCATTTTTTTGTTATTCTTTTGTCTAATCACCAGATACATGACATTTTAAAAAAAGTCAAAATTAAAAATTTTTATCAAACCCCTTTTTAAAAACTTACAATAAATTTTGCAATCAATTGGCACTAATTTTTCTAAAACCCAATCATTTACAAATTCTTCCAAAGGAAATTGATTTCCACTAAATTGAAGCTTTTCTTCTGGTGCAAAAGGATTAAAAAGTTTTAACATATTGCTTTTTTCTTCTTTTATTGTCATTTTTGAATTAAAAGTTGTTAAAGCTTTAAAGGAATCTTTTTGACAAATTTTTAACATTTCTGCAATTTCTGGTGTTGGAGGTGGGACGGCTTTTGGGGGTGTTGGTGTTGATAATGTCAATGCTAAAAAATGTTTTTTTT
>CABFKP010003562.1:0-11305 GCA_901779475.1 Panagrolaimus davidi
CAAGTTTTTTAAACACAAAAGAAAGTTTCCAGAAATTCATTAAATAAAATTTTAATGAACACACAAAATTTCATTATTTGGAATAAATTGGAAAAAAGTTTAACATGTACCAAAAAAACTTGTAATAAAGTTTATTTATTTTATTTATTTAAAAACCTCTTATCTGTCACAGAGGACGAAAGGGGACACATTTCAACACAAAAAATTTGTTAAACAAAGTAACAATAATTCATTAAATTTTTTGTTCGTGAATTTTGTAAAATCATTCAAGAAAAAGATACTTTTTTTTTAATCGTTTTTGAGAACATTTTAGTTTTACATTTTAAACAAATTTTTGTTTTAGCACACAAATACCTCTATCTCTCTCTCACTTTAGCCATAAAGCGGTGGAGACCGAATTTCATAATCTCAACCCCCATTGAATAGTCTGCTTGTTTAAATCGTTTAAAAGCGAGCAGCAAAAAAAAAAAAATTTTTCGTTTTATAAAAAATTCTCTTTGAATATTTTAGTAATTTTTTATATTTTGATAAAATTGGCTTTTTAATAAAAGGTGAATAAATTTGTTAAACTGTCTTTAAAATGGAAATGTTCGGAAACAACAAAATAGATTTCTCCATTATTAATCAAACCAAATTATTCCACCTCATAACATCATTTAATTTTTTTATCGAAAGGTTTGTTTCTTTTCGTAAACAGAAAACTGTTTTGTATTTGATTAAAAAATACCCCGAAATTTCTTTAAAAAATATTTGCGCTGTCTTTATGTTTAAATTTTTCTAAACGTTTTTTGTTTATAATACATTCACTATTTCAGTACAGCAAAAAAGTAATTTTTAAATTTGCATAATCAACAGTTTTATGGGCGCTGATTTTTCCCATTTATTGTTAAATATCTAAAAATGCTTGATTCTGTTTTCTAATGTTGTTGTACATATCCACAATCAATGGTTTTACAAAATCTCTAAATTTTTTCTCAAAAACCTTAAAAAGTAATTTTTAAATTTGCATAATTNTGAATATCCAAAAATTCTTCATTCTGTTTTCTAATGTTGTTGTACATATCCACAATAAATGGTTTTACAAAATCTCAAAATTTTTTCACAAAAATCTTACAAAGTAATTTTTAAATTTGCATAATCAACAGTTTTTCGGGCGCTGATTTTTCCCATTTATTGTTGAATATCTAAAAATGCTTGATTCTGTTTTCTAACGTTGTTGTACATATCCACAATCAATGGTTTTACAAAATCTCCAAATTTTTTCACAAAAATCTTAAAAAGAAGCTTTAAAATTTGCATAATCAACAGTTTTTCGGGCGCTGATTTTTCCCTTTTTTTGTTGAATATCTAAAAATGCTTGATTCTGTTTTCTAATGTTGTTGTACATATCCACAATCAATGGTTTTACAAAATCAGCAATATTGAGGAAAGGGACAATTGGTTATTCCATTCCTAAATATTGTGAAATAAAGGTAGCTACGTGTCCGGGTTTTTCAAAAGTTCTCTAAATGCAATAGATTTTGTATCATTAGATGCGCAATAAAAATATTGATGGAAAGTAAAAAAGAAATGAGTAAAAAAAAGTGATATTGCTGCTTAAAATTACTATTAAAAAACTGAAAAAAAAATTTTTTTCAGCCGGGGAACACATTTTCTTTATGTCAATTGATTTTAAAAATTATCAGCATGAAACGTACCATACAGTGCTCCACAAATATATAACCCACTTCAAAATGCTAAACAACCCCTAAAAGACATTTTTACATAATTCGCTAAAATAATCAAAATCCAGATGGTGGTGTAGTAACTGTGGTGTAGCGGGGGTTCTTAATTATCGTGTGGATTACCAGTAAGCTAGGGTCATATCCTTTATTAGGTGTTATACATAAACAGACACAGAAGAGAGAGAGATGGTGAGACTATGCCAGCGAAGGACTGAAGGTGATGGATGTTGACTGGCTTGTGGCTGTGGGAAATGACAAAGTAAGAGAGAACACCAAAGGTATTTATAGGTGTTGAAATAAGGCGGAGCTTCTTTAATCCTTCAGTCATTACAGTGGGTTATATTTTTGTGGAACCCAAATTTCGATTTTTTTGGGAAAAATTGGCGTTTTTTAGAATTAAAAGCTGATTCTCCGTTTATATAGGTTTTTCAACATGCTGAATCCGAATATGAAACATTTGAAGCGATTTGGCTTCTAGAAATCTCAGAATCTCAAAATTTTGAAGTGGGTTATATTTTTGTGGAGCACTGTATTCCTTCTTTTAAGTATGAATGCATTGGAAATAATGAAAGATAAGAAAACGCCACAAAAGTTGGTTCATTGTTTTTCATCCATAAATAAAAATCAACTGTTGCTCTTATAATTTGATTTTGACAGCAGCTAATAAATATAGTGTCGCTTTTTAGTATCACTTTTTTTATCACGTTGACAAATCTTCATTTTTTCACCTTTAAAGAAGAAATTCACGAACAAAGTATTACTTTTTTTCATCCATTAAAGAAAATCCTTCCAAAAACTTTCTATTTATGGCAGAAAAGGAGCAGTCACAAAAAAAGACTTATCCCATGGTTTGTTGAATTTGACACATGTGAGCCCATCTTTTTTCTCTCAAACAATAGAACATAAAAGCAATCATTATTCACATACTTTCTTATAAATTTAATCAAGATATCAGGATAACTGATATGTATTAAATCAGTAGCTTTGGAAATAGAAAAAAAGTCTTATTTAAATTTAAAAGCATAAAAATCTGAAATGTCATTCCATATGACTTAAAAAATCTTGTCATTATACTTTATTTTAAAATAAATTCCAAAACGTTATTGTAAAGTTTGTAAAAAAGTTTTTAAATTGTCGATGATAAACCTCAAACATTTTTAAATTTAAAATGTTCGATTTTTTTAAAGCGGGAATATATAACTGTTGTATGAATAAAATGTGTTTTTCTGTGCGTTATTTATTTATTTATTTGTCACAATTCATATTATCTCAACAAATTAAATATTCAAAAACAAACTTGCCACATATTTTTTTAACAGAAATGATATTTTTTCATCCAAAAATAAAGGGAAAAAGATAAAACAAAATAAATTTTTTTTGTTATTTCGCAACGAGTCAAAGGTTAGTTATTGAATTTTTTGGTGCCCTACTTTTTCTTAGCTCAAAAATCTTTTATTCTTTCCGAAAAAAGACAATTTTTTGTCAGCGAAATATTAGAAATAAAAAAAGCACCAAATTTTTATAAAATGTGAAAAAAAAGTATTTGAATATTTTAAACTTATTTTTAAAAAGCCTGAAATGAAAAAAATAGTAGTACAAAAGAAAAAGGAAGGAAAAAACCAACGTTTTCATTCTGAAAAACTTGGAATCTTCAACATTATTTAAATAAAACTTTTCTTTATTAATTAATTTATGGAACAAAAAAAATAAAAATTTTTTAAAGCCGTTTATTGCATTTTTTCGTGTTTGCTGTTTTTCAAATTATTAGTCTTTTTTTTCAACATATGCTTTTTGTGTGCCAATAAATTTGAGAAAACTTTCGTTTGAACTACATTTTTGTGCATGTTTTTATATGTTTTTTTTTTCGCGGCATTTCATAATTGTTTGTCAAATTGTTTTGAAACCGAATCTAAAAGACATTCATTTTTCTCTTTCTTCAAAAGAAAGTGGTTTTTCTGTTTGAGAAAAGATTTGATATAAAATGTTTCATTTATTCAAGCGTTACAGATTTATGAATTATTTTAAAAAAATAAACGATTTTTTGAAGATTTTAATATTTTTGCAACCACTTTTTTACTTTTGAAATAAACACTTTTTGTTGAAAAAATTTAGAAACATATTAAACAAGTTCTTTAAACACAAAAGAAAACTTCCAAAAATTCATTAAATAAAATTTGAAAGATCACACAAAATTTCATTATTTGGAATGAATTGGACAAAAGTTTTACATATGAAAAAAAACGTTTTATATAAGATAAGTTTATTTCAAAAGTTTTTGAAAACATTTTAGTTTTGCATATTTAACAAATTTTTGTTTTATCACACATACCTCTATCTCTCTCTCGTAAAGCGGTGGAGACCGAATTTCGTAATCTCCACCCCCATTGAATAGTCTGCTTGTTTAAATCGTTTAAAAGCAAGCAGCAAAAAAAGAAATTTATTGTTTTATAAAAAATTCCCTTTGAATATTTTAGTAATTTTTTTAATTTATATAAAATTGGCTTTTTAAAAAAAGGTGAAAAAATTTGTTAAACAGTGGGTTTCTTTAAATAGGAAATGTTTAAAGAAAAAAAAGCAAAAAGATATGCTCATTATTAATTAAACAAAATTAGTCCATTTCATAACATCGCTTTGTTTTTTTTATCGATTTGTTTGTTTCTTTTTCTAGACAGAAATATATTTTGCATTTAATTAAAAAATGCCACAACATTTCTTTAAAAAATGTTTGCGCAGTCTTTTTTTTTACTTTTCGAAATGTTTTTTGGTATTAGTCCATGCAGTATTTCAGTACAGCAAAAAAAACTTTTCGTTTAATCTCATTAAAGACATATCAAATAACGCTGCCAATTATTTCAAGAAATTTTTTCTTTTAATGTTTAAATTATCATATTAATAATGATCAATTAATTATTCTTATCAGCGACAGAATTATCACTAAATTTTTTTGGTTTATTTAAATCATTTTTCTTTGCTTATAAAAAAAGTACCAAAATATTCAAAGAAAATTTTTTGTAATTCCTCTTTGAAGGAAAATGTTTTAAGCTCTTTTGACAGCTTCGTTTTTAAAGCCATATATTTTTCTTTCTTTTATTTAAGGATGTGCACCGTTTTTTCAAAGTTGTGCAATAAACATAATTTTGGTACCAAAAAATGCAGAATCTTAGTATTAATACTAATTGATAAAAAAAATTATTAGGTTAAATGCAGATAAAAATGATAACTGATAAAGAAAAAATGAAAATACCGTAATTTTTTCTGCATTGATAAAGAAAAAATGAAAATACCGTAATTTTTTCTGACGAATTTCGTGCCCCTTCATTCCCCAGTTTGAAATTGTGACTATCAGATGCAGAATTTTTTTCTGAGTCAGATAAAATAAAAATTAGCCTCCCCAAACATGACGGTGAATTATCGCTTCAAAAAAACGTAAAGTCGAAAATTGTCTCTGCACGTCTCTACTTTTTTATGAGCATTTTAGTCAAAACGCTTTTTTGTTATTCCTTTGAATCTTTGCTCAAAAAATATGTATGAATGTTTTACGTTCATCTGCTGATTTCTGTCTTTTTTTCCTCGAAATAATTTTTTTGTAATGTTTGATTGAAAACGGAAAAAACAGTTTGTGAAATATTAAAAATATATTACAAACGATTTTTGTCATCACTTTTGTGAATATTTTATTCAATTTTTGTTTTTGAAAAACTGTTTCTTAAAACATAAATGTATGTTATATGTGAAATCTAGGCAAAAAGTAAATTTTGCTTGGATTTTTATTTAGTTTCCATGTTATAAAAACTTCTGGAAAACATCGTATTATTCATCAAACCATTATTTATGAATGGAGCAAATTTTGTTTTACGTTAGATTCATTTTGAAATACATTTTTATGCATGCTGTTTTTTGTAGAAATTTTTAATACAGTTTTTCAAATTGCTCAAATGCAACTACAATCAATTTAGACAATTTTATAACCCAAAAAAATAAGTTTTTCTAAATATACGCCCAGTTTAACGCTGTCATATTTTTTAAAAAGGAAAAACCGCTTTCTTTTTTGTTGTTGCTTTAGAATTTTAGCGTTGGAAGAAAATATTTTTTTCGCAAACAAAAAATCTGTGGCAGGAAAAATGAGACAAAATTTTTGATTTTTTTTATGGCATAAATTTTGCGATTTCCAGTTGCAAAGAAAAAACATAGAAGCCAAATTTTTTCTTTCATTTTTTCATAACTGTCATTTTATTTAGTTTGTTTTGTTTGAATCTTTTATAAATAATGTCTAAATATTAAACAATGTTTAAAGTTTAAACTAAATATATATTTTTAAATACTGCCGGAAGAAAAAAAAGAAACCGAAAGGAATATGAAAAAAATTAATTCATTAAAAATAATAAAGTGAGACAATTTGAAATTTTTTTTCAACTGATGTGAATTAAATTAGAGGCTTTTGAAACTAACAAAAAAATCTCGTGTAAATAAAAAAGTACGAAAAAAATATTGGAAATGTCATTCCATATGAAACTCAAAAAACTTTGTCATTATATTTTGTTTCAAAATAAATTTCAAAACTTTATTGCAAAGTTTATAAAAAAATTTTTTCGAAATTGTCTTTGAAAAAACTCAAACATTTTTTAATTAAAAATGTTTCGTTGTGCTAACTTTATGTTGCCAATATAATTGTTGTATGAGTAAAATGTATGTTTATCCGTGCGTTATTATTTTTTTATTTATCATGATTCGTGTTAACTCAGAAAATAAAATATTCAAAAACAAAGTTGCCACATATTTTTCTAACAAAATTTTTTCAGGCAAAAATAAAGTGAAAAAGATGAAAGAAAAAGGTTTTCAAACTACTAAAACACTTTTAAAAGAAAAAAATTTTTCGTTTTTTCTTTTGCAAAAAATTGAAATTTCCTTCATTCAATAGTTTGGTTCTTTAAAGGGTAGGCGATAAAGAAGAAGAATGTGACGGCAAAAAAAGGCAATATTTTGTAACAAAGAAATATTTCTTTTTGTCTCTGGCACTTTTTTGATCTGTCTTTTCTTGCAAAAAATATATTATAAAGATATAAGAACTACTTTTGCTTCATTAAAAATAATGAGACAAATTGAAATTTTTATACAACTGATATGAATTAAATGAGAAGTTTTTAAAATGGAAAAAAAATCCCATGTAGATTTAAAAGCATAAAAATAGTAAATGTCATTCCATATGAAACTTAAAAAATTTAGTCATTCAACTGTGTTTTAAATAAATTACAAAATGGTATTGCAAAGTTTATAAAAAAGTATTTAAATTGTCGTTGATAAAACTCAAACATTTTTAAATTAATAATGTTTGATTTTTTTTAAAGTGGGAATATATAATTGTTGTATGAATAAAATGTGTTTTTCTGTGCGTTATTTATTTATTTATCACAAATTCAGTATGAATGCATTTGAAATAATCAAAGATAAGAAAAAGCCACAAATATTTTTTCATTGTTTTTAATCCACAAACAAAATCACCTGTTACATTTCGTTTTGACAGCAACAGATAAAAATATTGTTTCTTATTTGCATCATTCTTTATTACGTTGACAAATCCTCATTTTTTTCTACTTTAAAGAAAAAAAACCCGAACAAATTATTACTTTTTTTATCCAATAAAAAAATTCTTCCAAAAACTTTCCATTTGTGGCAGAAAAGGAGCAGTCACAAAAAAACTTATCCCATGGTTCGTTAAACTTGACAAATGTGAGTCCTTCCTTTTTTTCTCAAAGGATAGAACATAAAAGCAATCAATGTTGGGAGGTCAACGTCCAAGTGGGATAGATAGGTTGAAAAAAAATTTTTTTAGTCAAATATTTTTCTGTTGTTGTGCAATGAATTTTTTTTAATTTTTAAGAAATATTTTGGTGTTGATTTTTTATATTTGAAACACGTGAAACAGTTTACTTTAATAAAATTAAATTTGTTGAAAAGGCTGAGTGGGCAAAAAGTTTCAGCTCTTGACGAGTATTTTCCATTAACCGTAAAAATTGGTAAAAAGTTCTATTGAACATATAAACAAAACTCAATGATATCAAATTATCTCCGATATCAAAGCTCAACAATTAATGAGTTTCAAAAGTATTATTTGAAGATTTTAATATTTTTGCAACCACTTTTTTACTTTTGAAATAAATACTTTTTGTTGAAAGAATTTAAAAACATATTTAACAAATTCTTGAAGATCAATATAAAGAAGTCATTAAATAAAATTTTGAAGAACACATAAAATTTCATTATTTGGAATGAATTGGACAAAAGTTTTACATATTCAAAAAAACTTTTATTAAAAGATAAATTTATTTAAAAAGTTTTTGAGAACATTTTAGTTTTACATTTTTAACAATTTCTTGTTTTATCACGCATACCTCTATTTTCTCTCACTTTAGCCATAAAGCAGTGGAGACCGAATTTCATAATCTCCACCCCCATTGAATACTCTGCTTGTTTAGATCGAATAAAAGCGAGCAGCAAAAAAAGAAATTTTTTGTTTTATAAAAAATTTTCTTTGAATATTTTAGTAATTTTTTTGATTTTGATAAAATTGGCTTTTTAAAAAAAGGTGAAAAAATTTGTTAAACAGTGCATTTCTTTAAATAGGAAATGTTTAAGAACCGATAAATATAGAGAAATTGTTCATTATTAATTAAACAAAATTAGTCCACCTCATAACATCACTTATTTTTTTTTATTTTTTTTTATTATTTGTTTTTTTTCAAAACAGAAACATGTTATATTTAATTAAAAAATACCACAAAAATTTCTTTAAAAAATATTTGGGCTGCTTTTTTTTTACTATCCAAAACATTTTTTGTTATTAATTTATGCACTAATTCAATACAGCAAAAAAATTTGCATTTGAATCTCATTAAAGATGTGTCAAATAACGCTGTCAACAATTTCAAAAAATTCTTTCTTTTAATGTTTAAACTATCATATTAAAAATGAAAAATTAATTAGTTGCATTCAAGGACGGGATTATTACTAAATTTTTTGGGGTTTTCTAAATCATTTTTGTTTGTTTATAATTTTTGAAATTAAAAAAGTACCAAAATATTTAAAGAAAATTTTTTGTATTTTCATTTTGAAGTATAATGTTTTAGCTCTTTTGACAGCTCCGCTTTTAAAGCCATACGTTTTTCTTTCTTTTATTTTGACAAAGTCAGTTTTTTAGTTAATTTGTTCAAGTGCGACTACACTCAAATTAGATGATTTCATAACCCAAAAAATCAGTTTAAAAATTAAAAACCGCTTTCTTTTTCTTTGTTACTTTAGAAAATTTCAGCGTTGAAAAAAAGATTTTTTTCGCAGACAAAAAATTACAAAAAAAATTTGACAGAATTTTTGATTTTTTTTAATGGCACAAATTTTTCGATTTCCGATTACAAAACAAAAACATGGGGGCCAAATTTATTCTTTCATTTTTTATAACAGTTTTTTTTTCTTATTAGTTTGAATATTTTATAAATAATATCAAAATATTAAACCATTTTTAAAATTTAAACAAGTTATATTTTTGAATATTGAAGGAAGAACTTAAGAAACCGAATGAATCTGACAATTATGTTCATTAAAAATAAAAAAGTGAGACAAATTGAAATTTTTATACAACTGATATAAATTAAATCAGAGGCTTTTGAAACAGGAAAAAACTCTCAATCAAATTTAAAAGCATAAAAGTCTGAAGTATTATTCCATATAAAACTTAAAAAACCTTGTCATTATATTTTGTTTTAAAATAAATTTCAAAAAGTTATTGCAAAGTTTGTAAAAAAGTTTTTATATTGTCGTTGATAAACTTCAAACATTTTTAAATTAAAAATGTTTGATTGTGATCATGCCAAGTATCAGTAAAATGTGTTTTTCTGCGCGTTATTTATTTATTTATCACAATTCATATTAACTCAAAAAATTAAATATTCAAAAACAAACTTGCCACATATTATCTTAGCAGATGTGATGTTTTTTCACCCAAAAACAAAGTGAAAAAGATAATTGAAAAATGTTTTTTAACCACAAAAACACTTTCAAAAGAAGCAAATGTTTTGTTTTTTCTTTGCAAAAAATGCATTTTCACATCTTTGTCTATCAATCAGTTGGGATCTTTTAAAGGCAGACAAAAAAGAAAAAAGTGACGGCAAAAAAGGCAATATTTTGTAACAACGAAATATTTATTTTTGTCTTTGACACTTTTTCGATCTATTCTTTCTTGTAAAAAATGGAATCAAAAAACATAAAAATGATTTAACATTTATTCAAATAAGTTCAATAGAAATTAATGCACTATAATCTCAAGGTAAAATTGATTCAAATTTTCTTCCGCATGTAGAAACGGATTTGTTTTCAATAAATTAGTAAATTATGCCAATTTTCTTTATTTTGAAAGGTGTATGGACATGTACTTGTCTTTTGCAGTGTTGTTGGTTTTAAACATCCATTAGGAAACACAATTGACTTTTTCGATAAAACGTGTGTGTCTTTTTTCCGCTATTTCGTCACCAGTCATAAGTTTGTTATCGAATTTTTTGGTACCCTACTTTTTTTTAGCTCAAAAGTCTTTTTTCTTCTTTTTAAAAAAGACAATTTTTTGTCAGTGAAATATTAAAAACAAAAATTGCGCCCTATTTTTATAAAATGTGAAAAATTAAGTATTTGAATATTTTAAACTTATTTTTAAAAAGCATAAAAAATAGTAATACAAAAGAAAAATGAAGGATAAAAACGATGTTTTCATTCAGAAAAACAAAGCTTCACAATTATGCAAAACTCTATTTAAATAAAGATTTTCCTGGTTGACTAATTTTTTGAACACATCAAAAAACGTTTTTGACACTGTTTCTAAATTTTGTATTATTTTCTTTTTATTGCCTATTATATCTTTTACAATTTTTTTTTCTTCAATACTGTACATATAGTTAAAAGATATTAGTAGAAAAGTTCCATTTTGCTTCTTTTAAGTTTGAATGCATCTGAAATAATCAAAAATAAGAAAACGCCACAAATTTTTATTCATTGTTTTTAATCCACAAAAAAAATCAAATATTACTCTGATCATTCGG
The DNA here is from genome assembly GCA_901779475.1 of Panagrolaimus davidi. Taxonomy (NCBI): domain Eukaryota; kingdom Metazoa; phylum Nematoda; class Chromadorea; order Rhabditida; family Panagrolaimidae; genus Panagrolaimus; species Panagrolaimus davidi. The sequence continues at coordinate 10,805 of CABFKP010003562.1, forward strand.
TTTTGACAGCAGCGAATAATGTCACTTTTTTGCATCATTTTTTTACGTTGGCAAATCCTCATTTTTTCAACTTTAAAAACGAAATTCCCGAACAAATTATTACTTTTTTTTCGCCCAATAAAGAAAATCCTTCCAAAAACTTCCTATTTGCGGCAGAAAATGAGCAGTCACAAAAAGATTTATCCCATGGTTCATTGAAGATGACACATGTGAGTCCTTCTTTTTTTCTCAAACAACAGAATATAAAAGCAATCAATGTTGGAGGTCAACGACAGATAGACTGAAAAAAAAATTTTTAGTCACAAACTTTTTTTGCCGTTATGCAATGAATTTTTTAATTTTTAAGAGATATATTTGTGTTGATTTTTTATTTTGCATGAAAAAATGCAGGATATTATAACTCGAACCGGGGTTATTACCAAACCATTTATATCTATTTTAGTAACATACTATTGGTAAAAATACAAGTATCAATACCAAAAAATTTTCACATCATCAAAC
>CABFKP010003570.1:0-11294 GCA_901779475.1 Panagrolaimus davidi
ATATTACAAGCTAAATATTTCTAGCAAATTTCGTGAAATTTGTTATCTTTCTTTTTACTTCGACATTGTCAGTGATCATACATCATAATATTGCCTACGAGCATACTGTAATCAAATAACTGAAAAACTCCACCCTAAAAATATTATATTTTAAATTGCAATTTTAAAGTTCCTTCTGTAATCATATATGTCATTTGCCAATAGCTTTTTTTATCATTGATTCATGGACAAATTTTGTACTGCTTTGCTTGCATTTTTTATATATTTTTGCAGAGTTTAAACTTTTTTTTTCAAAGAGACTGATAACAAAAAGAAAATTTTCAATCAAGTAAGAGCTTGTTATTTTTTTTCGTCACATGTTTTTTTTGCGTTTTTTTAGCTGTATGTATTTTGATTCCCTGAATAATTTTCAGTTGATAAAAACTTTTCTTTTTTATATTTTTTATCGTCAAACAATCCTTTTTTGTCAAGAAAATTCTTTCGAAATTTTATAAACATTTAAAAAATCATAAAAAATTAAATTAAGAAATAAATACAAAATATCGAAAAAAAATATTTTTTATTTCCATTTTTAAGCTGCTCTTTTTTGATTGTTATAACAAATTTCCAAGGCATATTGGGCAGCAATAATTTTGTCTTTCATAATTTTCCAAATATCATTTACATTTTCATTCAAATTTTCTTCCAAATTAACATAGAATGGAACAGCTAACGAAATGGTGTCCCAAATTTTAAGGCATCGATAAATTTGAGTTGCTGCAAATTGCTTTTGTTCATGATCAACAACAACTTTGCCGGCGGCAGCAGCATTTTCATCATATTCCATTGCTTTAAACAATTCAAAAGCAAACATCCAATGCATTAAAGAACAATGTGAAACTTGTAAACAATAGCTTAATAATTTTGCAATATCTGCATAAACGCATTCATCCCCAAAATCTTGTAAAATTTTTTCAACAATTTCAAAGGCATGATTTTGTTGATCTCGATTACTTGAAACTGCATACAAGTCTCCAGAAGTTGGACAAATCTGTTCATCATTTTTTTGAATGATTTTGCAAATTTTTTGTAATTCCTAAAATTTGCATATTTAAAAGTTTTTAAGACGCTGTCTGGCTAATTATTTCGCTTTTTAAGGAAAGGCCAAAGAACAAAATAAAAAAAATTTTCGATTTTGGTCTTTAAATTGTCATATGTTGTTGGCATAGGTCCCCGGATCACATCGAACTGAGCTGAAGAAAATCGTTCACTTTTTTGGACCGCGTCAGAAAAGTCAGACAAAAAAAGAAAACAACAAAAAAATGAGACCGCAGAATTTCGAGAAAAAAAAAACGCTCAGTTCGATGTGGGATGCCGAAAATTTTTTTTCGTGTTGGGATTCTGGTTTTATGGGATTTAGAAAGCCCAAACTATCGGTCGCTATGAAAAATTATGGTTTAATTTTTCCCATAATTTTTAAAACAGAAAAAAATTTACCTGATGATCAATTTTAGCTAATTTTTTTCGTTGAAGTTTTTGCTTTTCTTGTTCAGATTTTATTTGCAATGAAATTTTTACACTATTTACAGTTGGGTTATTTGCACGCATTTGTTTCATTACAATTTGTACAAAGTCTTCCAATTCTGTAATGCTTTTTTGATGCAATTCTATAATTTTTGCAATATCTTTCAAAGGTGATTCTGAATTATTTGAATCTTCAAATAATTCATTCTGTGGTTTTTCTTCTTCATCTTCAGATTCATTTTCAGGAACAACTTCATACTTTTGTGCTGTCGAAGAACAATCATATGATTTTTTGTATGATTTTTTTGCAATTTTTGAAACAACATTTTGAATTGCTTTTGCAAGGTCATTAAATCCATATGCAATTTGATAGGCGTTTGTTGAAAGCGTGGAAGGGCATAAAAGTGTTGAGGCTTTTGTTTCTTGTGTTATTTCATCAGAAAAAATTACAACATCTTCGGTGAAGCTTAAAGTAAACAAAATTCGAAGAACACTTATGAAGTATGGTGCTGTATGAGACATTGGACGATTAAGTGAAAATTCTTCTTTTGGCATTTGATCAATAATTTCATTTTCAGGGCATTTTATTACATTTTGAATAGAATGGATAATATGATATGTGGCACCAGGGTTAAGGGTGAATTCATTTCTATGACTTAGAATTGCACCATCTTGTCCAATTAATCGAAAACTGTTTTGAAGATTAAACAATCCAGCAATTTGAGATTTTCTTACATTTCCACCAGGAATTTTTTGTTGTATATTATTTAAAATAATTGTACATTCATCACTTTCTTCAACACAATCTTGATATTGTGATCCATTTGATATACGTCTTTGTTGAAGCTTAATAACTTCATATTTGCCTTTTGCCTTTAATGCTGGCACAAATTTATCTTCAGTTTCATGAACTTTAAAAATTTTGTTTCTTCGCAAAAGTTGAAATTCATTTTGTCGAATACGAAAAAGTCGTGCCAAAATTGAAGGAACAGATTGATTTTCAGGTAAATCAATTTCTAAATCTTTGTTGAAAAACTGTAGCTGTTTTGGAACTTCTGGTTCAGGGGTGGGAACAACTTCGGGTACAGTTTCTGGCACTTGCTGTTGTTGCTGCTGTTGTTGTTGTTCAGCTGCAATTGCATCCCTTTCTTTTTGTAAAAAGTCCAAAATTGCATCCGATAAAAGATTATCCTAAAATATAATTATTTAAAATATTTTGCACAAAGGTTAACAAACTTGTGGTTCATTATTTTCAGCCATATTTAAAAAATAATTATTTTTGTTGCAAATCTAAAAACAACGATGTATTAAAGGAAAAAGCTTGCTTTTGAAGAGAATGAAAAAAATCTTTTAAAGATGTGTTTACGCCAAATTTATTGATAACAATGCTCCTCCTTTTTATCATGAAAAATTGAGCATTGAAAGACTTTTTGAGTATATTCCATATTTAAGGGACAGCTTTTTCCATTTTTGTGTTTAATAGTATCGCAAAAAAATATTTTTTTGTGCATTCCAAAAAAATGATAAACGTTTTTTTACTTTTAAGCTAAGAAAACGCACCCTTTTTTCGTTGCTATTTTACATAAGAATCATAAACAAAAATTTTATAAATGTTAAATGTTTTTAATTTCTAGAAAAGCGTTTTTTTAAATTTAATCATGTTATTTTTTGGCTATTAAATTTTATGAATCTCTATTTTTTTTTCTGTGTTTCTAATATATAAAAAAACGATCAATCGTCAAAAACGGAATATAAAAATTTTTTTGGTGGATTTTCGATTAGAAAATTTCTTAAAATCTTTTATCAATAATAGTAGTGTAATAGATTATAATTTCTATTTTGAAATTATTTGATCATTTTCTCAAAATTTATAAATTCTTGATTCTTTTACACATTTTTTGTACACATGCTTTTTTCTTCTTTTTTTCGAGCTAATATTTTCTCTCTTGAAAAAAAAAAATTTATTCTGTTTTCTGATAAGATTTTTGGACCCCTCATAAAAAAATACACAATCATCAAAAAAAGAAAAATGTTTCTTTGTTGTACAAAATTTTTTTTTGCGCTATACGTTTGCTTTTTTAGTCATAAACTGAATTTATAATTTTATAATTTTTTTAGATTAAAAAATAATGTCACTTAAAAGCACTGTTCGGGTATATAATATTTTGCTTCTTGGTACAACTGGCACAGGAAAATCAACCCTTGTAAACTCAATTGCAAATTATTTTACATATGAAACTTTGGAGGAAGCCCTTGAAGCAAATGAACCAATTTGTGTAATTCCATCATCGTTTGATTTAACACTTGCAAACTTTAAAAAAATTATTATAACCCAATATGGAATAAATAGAGCAGATGTTGGAAATGAAAATCATAGTGGTGCAAGTTCATGTACACAAAAACCCCGGGTTTATTCATTTTATAATGATGAAGTTGGATTTAATGTTATTGATATTCCTGGAATTGGAGATACTCGAGGAATGATGCAAGATGCAACAAATAAAAAAATTATTTCTGATAAAATTAAAGAATTCACTGAAATTCATGGCATTTTTATTTTGTTTAAAGCTTCGGAGCCTCGACTTACACCTGAAATTAAATATAACTTAAATGAAACTTTAATGCTTTTACATGCCAGTGCCGTTCCAAATATTATGTTTGTTATTACAAATGCCCGAGGGCAAGATTATGGTCCTGGTCCTGCAATGAATACTTTAAAAGAATATGTTGGAGATTTATATGAAAAGAAAAAAATTTTAATTGAATTAAATGAAAATACAATTTTTTGTGTTGATAATGAAGCATATAAATTTCAATGTGGTTGGAATAAAAGTGAAGAATATCGAAATGAAATGAAAGATTTAAAAGGAAATTATATAAAAAGTTGGGATTTTTCAAGAAAAGTAATATTTAAATTATTTGAAAAGATGTATACTCTTTCTGGACACAACGTACAACTTACATCTTCAGTTGGACAAGCTCGTACAGTTATACATTGTGCAATTGGACCTTTGGCAACAATAACAGGATATATTCAACGAGCATTAACTCCTGCAAGTCGACAAGCAAATATTGAAACTTTAATGAATAGCGGAAATCAAATTAAAAATGAAGTTGAAATTGAAAAAACTCTTCCTCGAACTGTTTGCACAAGTGAAAAATGTATTGAAGCAATAAAAATTCCTGGAACAAAACGATATAACTTTAATTTTAAAACTGTTTGCCATGACAAATGTTATTTGAGAAATGTTGCACTTGCAAAATTCCCTGAACCAGCATTGGAAGATTGTCAAGCTTTCGATATTGATGGAAATTGTACACATTGTGGATGCCGAGTTGAAAGACATATGCATTTAAGTCAAAAACAAACTCAAAAACAAGTTTTAAATAAAGTTGCACAAAAACCTTTGACAAAAGAAGAAGCAGAAAAGTTTATGGATAAATTTGTAAAGGCACAAGTCAAAGAACAAGCAGCAATAATTAACGCCATTGTTAAACTTTCAATTTATCTTAAACAAAATGCCATTCTTGAATATAATAATGCTTTTGAAGAACGAATTATGCTTGAAATTCGAAAAGAGCAAGCCGCTTTATCAGAAGGTGTTGAAGATTCTGCAGATGTTATTACAAAACTTCAAAATACTCTTAAACATTACAAAGATCAAATGAAAGCAATAAATGTTTCAATTGCAAATGGAAATGCTTCAAAAGTAACAGAAGAAGAAGTTCAAGAAGTTATGACTTTATTATTCACATTACCCCACAATGGCGCAAATATTCGAAAAATGTATGAAGCTGAAAGTTTAGACTGTAAAGCAACTCCTGATATGAAAAATGCAAATCCAAAAGAAGTTTTTGCATGTTGTGTTAAATATTTGCCTTAATTAATGTTTTCTTTTTTAATAAATATATAACTATCTGTTTCTAATAATTTTGATTCTGTTGAAAAACAGTTTATACTTGATTATATTATTTCGTTGATGTATAATTTAAAATTTAGTGCATATGGGGTTCTTCAACAAAAAAAGATTGAATACTTTTGGTCAAGAATATAAAAATGCTGTTGGATACGATGATCGATGGGCAGCTATTTGTTGTGAAAAAAATGCAAAAATTGGTTACAACACAACAGAAGAAAAATACAGTTTTAGGCTAAAAGTTCTAGAAAATTCATCAGACTATAATGGTTTGTGCGATGTCTTAAATATCTCATCATCTGATGTGGTAAGCTATTTTCTAAGAACATTTGACCGAAAACAAACATAAATGCCTTAAACCAACAGATGCCTTAACCATTGCAAAACGTATTTTGAAATTATATATCCTAATTTTGTAGATAAAACACTTGGCAAAAAGAAAAAGCAAAATGGAAACAATTATAAATTTCTTGCTAGAAAATATTAAAACCAGGACATTAGTTTGCAGCATTTTTATTAAAACCGATGAAGCACATCCTTTAGTACATGAAAGTGAGACAAACGAAATGACACGAAAAATTTCAGCGATAACATTGGGGCATCATGTAATTTTATGCGTTCCTTTAACATCAAATCTTTATTACTTACCATCTGTAAGAGTTTTTTTTTCGCACACAAACTGTTATATTTTTTAGATTGCTGAAGTTGTTAAGAAGCTTATAATGACTAATAAAGGGTTTGCAATACCGGATTTCTTTTTCCATGAATCAATTGCTTTATTTGATTATAACGGAGAACGCATTGGCAGAGCTGTCGACATTTTAAGCAATTTAAAAACACATAAATTCTCCAACCCTTTATCACTTTACGTGGAATTGCCAAAAACGGATAAAAATTACGACTTGTACGATTCCGGTCGTGGTTTATGTTTAATAATTAAATTAAAGAAGCTGAAATCAACAATATATGAAATGTTTCTTACCAATGATGATCCGAATGTTGAAGATGCAATCTTATCGCAAGATTTAAAAACGATATCTGAGCATTTTAATATAATATTTCAAGGTTTACAATTTGCAGACAAGTATAATTATCCACCAACAATGTTAACTCAGTTATACATTTATTGTTATGCATTTGAAAAAAGCTTTTTTTCAATTATTAAAACTACCGGTTTTTTGCCAATTCCTGAACTTTATATCGAAGAAATTTTGACAAAAGCACTCAACATTCTTAATCGGACACCATATAAGAAGCATGGAAACTTGTGGTTTATCGAAATAAATGACAAAAATTCAGAAGAAATACACAGCAAATATCTAAAAAATAAATGGTACATTCTCTGTACCCCAACAACACAATATATGATTGAACAAGTATATAATGAAAGAATGATTTGGATTTTGTCAACAGAAACAAAATGGAAAGAAGCATCTGAACCAGTTTTATTATACAGCGCAAAAGATGAATTTTTATTAGGAGTTGTGAGTCCTAATAAAATAGTTAGTAATTCTAATGAAACTGGTAATGTATATTTGAGTCCTTGCAAATGCAAAAGAGGTGAATCAAAAGGATGGATTTGCAGTGAATGCAAAACAATCCTGACAGTAATGAAAAATGATTCGGATGTGAAATGTAAGTGCGGAATTCAAATGAAGGATACTTTAATAAAGAAATGTTTTACATGTCAATACAACATTGAGACAGATATAGAAGAAAAAGATGAAAAAGAAAGGTTAGATATAATACTTTACAAAAGATGAACAAATATTTTTAGCACAACATCTGGTAAGGTCGAATCTGAGCCTGCCATAAACGAAAAATCAATCGTAAACATAAAACCAGTTGAAAAGAAAACTGCAAATATTTTATTTATTGGGCAAAGTGGTGCAGGAAAGTCAATGTTGGTTAATAGTATTTACAATTATTTAACATATGACTTTGACGCTGTTTCAACTGCTCATGCTGTCGACTGCATTTTGCCATGCCATTTTCAATTACAAACACCTGATTTTCAAAGAGTTGTGTTTACTGCAGGTCCCCAAGATGCGAATGAACATTTTAATGATAATGGAGAATCAGTAACACAAAAACCAAAAATATATAATCTCAAAACTGAAAAATACAGTTGCAAAGTAATTGATACACCTGGATTGGGTGATACACGTGGAGCAAAACAAGATGCAGAAAATGTTGATTTAATTCGAAATTCAATTATTGAAATTGAAGAACTTCATGCAATTTGTTTTGTAATGCCATCAAATATTTCAAAATTAACCGCAAACTTCGAAATGAATATGCGCGATTTACTTTCGTTATTTCCAAAAACAGCTTTAAAAAATGTTTTCTTCTTTTTTACTTATGCAAATTCAACATTTTTTACAATTGGTGACACTCGAAGTTCTTTGGAAGAATTTATTTCAACTTTTGAAGCCACAAATAATGCCAAAATTCCATTCGGTATTGAAAATGTTTGTTGTGTTGATAGTGAAGCATTTATGTATTTTATTGCAACAAAACAAGGACATAAATATCAAAATCGGGATCTTGAAAGCTTTCGGATTAGTTGGGATAAATCAAAAGCAGCAATTGAAAACTTTTTAACAAAACTTGAAGATATAACTCCAATTAAATCAGATGATATTTTGATGACATATGAATTTGAACAAGTTGGAACTTTGTTACAATTAGAAACTGACAAAAGCCTAGAAAAGTTAATTGAACAAATTTTGACAAAAATTTCACAAATTTCAATGACCTCAAAATTTAATTTAAAGAAAAAAACGGATGTGCAAAGTATGGAAGATTTTAAAACTCCACAATTATTCCAAGCTTTACAATTATGTCAAAATAAAGTAAAAAATGGCAATTTAAAGCAATTTATTTCAAAAATTATTGAATGTTATGGAAATCCAGAATCAAAAAAAGCTGATAACCAGGAATCAAAAAAAGTTGAAAATGGCAATGAAACAAATCCGCAGAATGGTTGCATAAAATTAGCATCAGAAGCTGAAAATAAGAATAACACAAAGCCACCAGATCCTCCGAAAAGAATAAACAAAGATTGGCCAAACTGTGAGGGTTTGAAGACAATTGCAGAAAAAACGGCACAAAACTGGTTTGATAATAAAATTCCAAAAACTTCTAAAGATGTCGTTTTTGATATACTTCTTGCTGGACATTTGAAGTTTGAAAATATTGATAAAGAAAAATTGATTGAATTGTTGGATCGACTTAATGTTGCCGCTTCCACAGAATTATCAAATGACATTGGAAATTTTCTTCAAAAATGCTATCAAAAATAGCTGCGTTTTTTCAACTTAAAATTTCCATTGTTTCGGATAATTTATTTTATATTTTTAGAAGATTTTCATTTTTTTAAATAAATAAACTAATAAAATTTTTCGCCTTGATTTTATACTTAAAAGATTATTTCAATCTTTTCATATCTTTTCTTTTTGTTAAATATGAATTTTTTAGCTTAATATAACCTTTTAGATGCATCAAAACGAATATAACATTCTTTGCCTTGGTGCAACCGGTGCTGGAAAAACAACAACTCTAAATGCCATTAGCACATATTTAAATTATCGAACATTTGAATCTGCAATGGAAGCCAATGAACTTCCAATTTTGTCATGTGTTCGATTTTCTATTTCAAATGCAAATCTTCAACCATTAGAAGTTTCAATCGGTGAAGATGAAAATGAAAGATTCTATGGTATTTGCGAAGCTTCAACCCTAGAACCAAAAATTTATCGATTTGAACATAATGGCGCACTTTACAATTTTGTTGATGTACCAGGTAGGAGGAAAATTTTGTAATGAAAATTATCCCTAGCAAATAACATTTTTAGGATCTGCTGATCCCAGAGGAATCGAACAAGATGATCAAAACAACAAATTAATCCTTGATGCAATTGGAAGCTTGGAAAATTTGCATACAATTTGTTTATTCTTCAAAGGTGATGAAAAACGACTTACGGCACAAGTTGAATATTGTTTGAATGAAGCTTTCACAAAACTCCACAAAGACAATATTATTCAAATTGTCTTTGTTTTTACCTACACTCGTGGAGGGCATTATCGACCTGGAGAATCTTTGGTAACTTTAAGGGAATACTTTGAACGCCTTCAACAAAATCGTCAAATCACTGTTTCGATTCAACCTCAAAATGCATACTGTATTGATAATACAGCTTTTCGAGGACTTTGCCTCCTTCAAGCTCATCCAAATTCTAATGAATATATTGAACTTGAAGAATATAAACGATGTTATGATATTTCACGAGATGCAATGCTTCGTCTATTTCAAGATATCCCACGAAAGCAATCACTTGAATCTATCAAAACTTTATCCGTAAATGATGCAAGAATTGCAATTCTTTGTTTAATTGAACCTTTATCAGTTGTTTCAAATGCAATTCAAGCAAATGAAGGAAACTTGGAAAAAAATGAAGAACAAATTCAAGAAAGAGTTGCTGAAAATGGTGTGCATGAAGAATATGATGTTCAAACAGTTGATCTACCAAAAGAAGTTACAGTTTGTACCGCGCCCGAATGTTCACAACAAATTCCAATTGCTGCTGGAAGTAATGAAATGATTACAATTTATCCACAAAAATGCCATGAACCGTGTTATCAATCTGGTATCTCATTGTCCTTGATTGGTGATGAAAAACTTAAAGAATGCCAAGCATTTCGAATTGAAATGAAAGATGGAGATTTTGATGACTTTCCTGACGAGGGTGATTGTAAACTTTGTAATCATTCTTACAAGGTCCATCAACACATAAAAACTGAATATCGTCGAACAATTCGTGAAATTCGAATCCCTCCAACAAATGCTGAAGGGGCACATGAATTTGTTCAACAACGAAAAGTTGACCTTCAACGTGAACAACAAGCAATCATTCGTGCAATGGCAACATTTGGGGCTTATCTAAAAGCAAATGCCATTTTAAGCTATAATCGTGCCTTTCCACAATTTATTCAAATTGAAATTGAAAAAGAACAACGTGCAAGAAATTTGCAACAAGTTCGACGACTTCAAGAATTATTAATTAAATTTCAAAATGAAGAAATGATGATTTATAGTTCAGAAGATCAAGGAGCAAATCGAAGAGTTATTGATGCTGCACATGTCAGCGGAGTTATTGAAGAACTTTTTACTCTTCCAATTAATGGTCAACGAATTCGAGAATTATATGAAAATGAAAAGAATTTAAATCGACAAAATGTTGAAAGAACTGCCATTAATCTTGTCATTGATAATAACGATGAAGATGATAATGACAATGAATGAGATTTAACTGATATGTATTGATAAAACTACATACATTAATAGAAATTAATAATATAAATTCGTAAATTTTAAAATAACCTTGTTAATTGTAAGATGCGATATTTATATTTAATAAATTGTTAAGCATTTGTTTCACTAATTTTAAATTTTTAATGTTTAATATGCTTTTTTCAGTTAATTTCTTCTAATATTACTGGTAAAAAAACTTTTTTAATAATCGATTAAATAACCAAAATAAATATTTTTTAGAATTAAATATTCAAAAAAACAAAAATCGAACGAGACAAGTGTTGTAAAAACAAAAAAAATTGTTCTCCGTTTTCGCGAAAATTGTGTATACGTAAAAAAAACGTTCCAAATGTTGAAAAACAATATGAAAACAAAACAAACATATATTTTTGAAAAACAAATCTTTCTAACATAGCTATTAAAATTTGTACAACTTTTTTATTTATTTTTTAAAACACAATGAAATATGTTTAACATTTGAAATTTTTTAATAACGATTGTGTTACACACATGGGCAAGTTCAGCGAATTGGTGCGAATTTCGCCCCTTGGATGCCGGAT
>CABFKP010003586.1:0-11285 GCA_901779475.1 Panagrolaimus davidi
AAAAGAAATGGACAATAATAATTGCACTTTTAATTTAAATAAAATGACACATAGTTACAAACGTTTAAATATAATTACTTTAACAACAATTTCTTTTTACAGACGGAAGATGCAGTTACCAAGTCTCAAGAAAGTTTTAAAATTATATTTTTATTGTGCCTCCCCTTTTGATAAAAAAAATAAAGCATTTTGTAGCGGCTGCGACGCTGCCTTTAAGATTGATTTTACATTTTTGGTCTTTCATTGCACAAATACAGTTTCAGTTTTTTCTATGTCTTAAAAAATCGAGGGTTTTTGATCCATTACTTTTGAAAATTTTGTTTCAAAACTTTTATAATAACAATAACAATTTGACAGTGGTAATTAATTAAAAATATTTGTTGATTTTTCGTGTGCAGCGTGCTTGCAGTACAGAATAGCATAATTATGGCATGTTTTAATGCACACTAAAAAATACTTTTTGAAACAAGTAAATCAATTTTTGAAGTGCGATAATAAAGTTTATATGAATTAATACATTTCCTGCTTTAGAAAATCGAAAAACAAAGAACATTTTTTTCTGCAGTGTTAAAAGAAGATTAAAAAATTACAATGTTATGCATTTTTTTTGTCACAAATTGATAACACAATGAAAATTATGTTTTTACGTTAACTTCTGAAAAAACAAATGAAGACAATTAGAGAACGAATTAAAGACATATTTTTTAAATATTGTGAATTTTTATTTCATGGTTGTTTTTCGTAGGTTGATCTGTTTCAATTATTCTGTTCACATGTTCATTTGATTTAATATTTGTTGTTGACATTTTATTTATTAAAAAAATTAAATATTCAAAAAGTAATTCATAGAAATTTTATTTGTTTTAAAATATTGGGCAAAAAAATTAAAAAAGCTCAAGAAAGGGCTTCTTTTTTGCGTCTGTTTTTTGCGACGAAAATAAAAAAGAGCGATTTATATCGTAAAGTGTTTCATTTTTTAAAGGAAAGAAAAATTTACAAAAAAGATAAACCTTTGATTTTCGGTTTTAAATCATATAAACGGTTTTTGATCTGTTACTTTTCAAAAAATTTTGTTTCAACAGTTTTAAAATAATAGCACCAATTTGACAATGTTAATTAATTAAAAATATTTCATGTGCTGCGTGTTTATTGTTCAGAAAAGCAAAATTACAGCTTTTGTTATAAACACTTGAAAATACTTTTTGAAACAAGTATTTCAATTTTTTGAAGTTTGTTAATAAAGTTTATACGAATTTGTACATTTGCTGCCATAGAAAATGTAAAAACAACACACGTGGGCAAGACTAGGGATTACTAGGGATTTGTCCCTAGTGACGTATGGTGTAGGGTATGGCAAATTTGGGGACGTAGGGTAAAAAAAAGGGAAAAAAAGGAAAAAAGAGAAAAAAAAAGAAAAGAGAGAGGAAAGAATAAAAAAAGAAAAAAAGGGGAGAAAGAAAAAAAAGGAACGAAAAAAAGAAAGAAAGGGGAAAAGAAAGAGGAAAGTGGAAAGGGAATATTATTTATTTGAAATATTTGGGTAACGTAAATAAAATTTCAAATGATTTTTCTACGTGACGTATTTTTCTTAAAAAAAATGTTAATTTTATTTTCAAGAAAGATATTGTATTCAAATTTGAAAAAATATGATTATTTTGAGACAAAAAAAATTAGACATCAAATGGGAGATAAATAAAATCAATGTCTTCTGCATCATCAGCAAGTGTTGATGCCAACCGGGACTTTCAACCAATTTTGGAATTATTCTTGTTCTAAAAGTTGATAATTTAAATTTGCGAAATCTGCGTCTTTGAAAAATGAAATTTGTTTCAGGCATTGTTCTTGGAAAAAAAGCCATTTTCTTAGCCTAAGCCTAACAGTTGGAGGGATGCAAAATATTGCTTTTAATAAAGTTGAAAGGGAACTTCAATCAGTTTACGACCTTACAATATATTTTCAACATTTTTGTAACCATTTGGTTAATAGCCATATCGATCAGATTGTTGGTTTACCAAAATTCTTTATAGTAACAAAATACTTTTCAGCAAAATTTCATCGAAAACAAGATTTCCTCTCTTGATCTTTGTTCGAGATTAAGTTTTTGTTCCGGAACAACACCAATTAAAAGCCAACAATTTCATAATATTACAAATCATCAAGTTCGAGCTACTGCAAATTCAGAAACAGATTTAGAAAAACAAGGTTTGCCAGATTTTTTGAAATAACTTTTGATTTATTTTTCATTTTTTAGTTATGAATATCGTTTTTCCAGTAACAATATTAGCAAATAAAAAAACTTTTAAATATCAAGCTGTAAACTGGAATGCTTCAACAATTTTTGCATAAAAGTTTTTAGCAATAATTTGATTTAAATTATTTCACCATTGTTTATTTTGATTTTTTGCAAATTTTACGTTTATTGATTACATTTAATTTTATCTTTTAAATATTCAAACAATTTTAGTGACCCTAAACAAGAAAAAGAAAAAAGTTCATTCAGCTACGAAAATTATGTTTTTCAGCAAAAATGAAAAGTCAAACAATTCAGTGATTCATCATTTTTAATACAGAGAAAAAAAATGTTTTTCTCTCTGCTCAAAATGTTGTTATTTATTATTTCAGTCCATAAAATAACAACTTGCATATTTTTCACACCATTTCAGCGATCGACAAAATGTGTCATACTTTTTGTCGATTTTTTAAAGGCTGAAAAAAGAGTTTTATTTTCTTTTTTTTTAAAGAAAAAATGAGACGTTGAAACAAAATTGAATAAACATTTTACCAGCAAAAAAAGCTACAAAGAAGCTTTCAAAAAAGAAAATATTTTTGTATGTTATATTTTTTTAAAATTTTTATTTCGTAATTGATTTTTAAAGCTTTTAAGAAAAAATTACAGAAACTTTAAACAATATTTATTCTGTAAAACTGAGTGTGGTACACATACTTTTATTTTGAAGAATTCAATATTAAAAAAATAATTTGAAAACACCGTGACAGACGATAAATTTAGATTCTTTTTTTATTTAACAAAATTTGTTTTACCTATGTATAGTATATTTTGGCATCACTGATTTAAAAAATAATAACATTCCTGATATTTTTAAAAAAGATTACAGTATTTAACTGTAAAGGAAAAGTAAAATTTGATTTTTATGGATAAAATGTAAACTTTAAACGAATCTTTAAAATATTCTGGTAAGAATGACTGATTAAAAAATTAAAAAAAATGGAAGAAAGAAATAAATCATACGTTTTTAAATATTGAATTCATTATTTGAATATTCATTTTTCGCTTATTTTGAATAATTTGCTTTTCTTTTCTTCAAAGCTTTTTATTAAAAAATGCTAACAAAATCAAATATTCAAAAGTTAAAAAAACGAACAGAAACATAAAATTTCTATTTTTTCATCGTTAATATTTTTCGTTCGCAATGAGAAAACACACAATGTTTTTTCGGAGTTTAGAAAGTTACAAAAAATTTTTTGCAGAAATATTCGACTTTTTAGCGCAATTGAACATTATATTTTCAAGCAGAACAAATGTCAAATTGCCGATTTTTGTCTGTGTGAAAAATTTATAAATAAAGAAAGTTTTCCAAACAAGGAACTGTGGGAAACTCGGGCTCAAGCCGACCCAAAAATGGATAAAATCCTTTGATCTTTTGCAACAGACGGCAAAAGAACAAAAAGGATTGTGTTTTTGTAAATAATTCTAGAATTCAGGTGTTTTGCTTTTTTATCCCTGAGAATCGGAAAAATACGCTCATCGTTTTTTGTATTTAAAAAACAGATTTTGTGCCTTTTTCTTTTTACCAAAAGTCAAAACAATGTGATTCAACGTTTTTTTAAAAACTAAAAAACTGAAAGAACTGGAAAATATATTTCCTTTGGTCTGGCTGTCTTGATATTTGAATTTTTTATTTCTAGATTGCATTTTATATTTTTTGTACAAAAATCAAGAGAAAGTAGAAAAAGAATGAGATTTGTGTAAAAAAAAGTGTCACATTCACAGCAGTAATTCGCCTTCCTGCACATTAAATATTTAATGAGTTATTACAACACACAATCACGAATCAAAATTTTTGGCTTTTTTTACCAACAAACATTTTTAATAATTGTATAAAACATAGATAAAATATAAACCTACAATTTTTTTTCCAAAGCAGAAGAACGTCGAATTTCGTTTTAATTTAGTTGAAGCTTAAATCCTTACCGTTTCAGTATCAAACACAATTTTTCGCTCGAGTAAACCTGACCTTTTTGAGGGATATCTTTTTTTTCTCTTAAAATTTAATTAACAAAATTAAGTTCAAATAAAAAAAAAATCATTGTCATTTAATACACGCAATTTAAAACGAATGAATGAATAATTTTGGAACTCAAAAAAAGATAAAAAAATATTTGAACAATGCTTTTTTAAATATTCAAAAAAAAATATGCTAATTAAATATTTAAGAAATATCTATGTTTTTTTTCTTGATTCATCTCTTTTTTTAGCACATCAAACAAAAGTAAACAAAAAACGCAATAAAAAGAACCAAAAAAGTTGCACATTAAAAAAATCACACAATAATTCGATATTTTAACTAAGGTAATATTGCACGAAGAGTTGTAACTTTTTTTCATTTTCAAGTCCATCATAGTCAATAACAGGAGTTTTGTAATTTAAAACCTTTGTAGAACGAATTTCATCATTGATTGTTTCAAGTCGAATTTTATAAGGAGCAGAAATTGATTTATCAAAAAGAAGATAAAATTTCGTTGTTTTATTTTCCTGCAATTTTACAGTTACAGAAAATAAAAAAAATTGTAATTGAAACTTACTTTCATATAAACATAAAAAGTTTCAATATCAAAAGATTCTGGAATGTTTTCTAAATTCATAAATTGAAGTTTTGAAAAATGTGGAATCTTTAAAAGTTCATTAAAAGTTCTTGATGTAAAATTTGGAAGAGCTGATTTCGAATAACTGAAACAGATTAAATTTAGTAAATTAAAATACAATAAATTAACTTACAATCGAAACTTTTTGGCATTAATAAAAACTTCAAAAATTTTTTCAAACGGAACAATTGAGTCGTCAGGATTTTTTACAGTAACTCCACTAATGGTAATATCTTCAGCAGTTTCAGTAAACATGGAAAGATCATTGATAAAAATAACTTTATTCTTGAGAGTTACTTTTTTTGCATCACATTTATAAAGTTTAGGTAAAATAAAAGTAAAATTAAAATTTTCAGCCATTCAATATTTGCAAATTAATTGAGAAAAATCAAATCGAGTTTTTCCAATACACCATTTATCAAAATCAAGAGAATAGGAATAATGTGAAGAAACAATTATAGGATTTTTAGTGAAAAAATATTTGCATGTTTGAATCATTTTTTGATATAATTTTGAAGTTGTTGGATTCTTTGAAATATAAAACATTATTGAATCAGGCAAAGAAAATGATTTAGGAGAACATGAAGAAAGGAATTTAGATCGTAAATTTGTTTTACGTTTATTTTGACATCTTAAAATTGAAGATGCACATTGAAAATTTGAGGAATCCATTCTTTTGAATTTTTAAGCAGTAATTTATCTCTAAAAAATAAAATAGTATTTAAAAAATAAACAAACAAATAAGTGAAAACTCAATTTGCAAAAAAAATTGTTTTTGGCAGAATGAGGTTTTATAATAATAAAAAATATAAAAATCTATAGATTTTTTTTGACTCAAAAAATTTTCAGTGACCTCTGTCATTTTTCAGTCAATTTTTTTTGCTTTGCTCTTGTTGGTATTATTTTTGCTGAGATTAATTTTCTTAAGATTTATTGGATATTCTTTGAGAAATTGCAAAGATCAAATAAAAAAGTTCTGTCTTAACACGTTGCTCGTCTTATCGATTTATACAAAATGTTAAGACAGAATATTTTGTATCTGACCTGGTGAAAAATCTCCGATTTTCAAAAGACCAATTTTAAACCGCAACAAAAAGCACGTTGTGATGTACTGAAATTTTTTTTGTAATTATTGAATAGCAGCACGATGTGTAACTGTACATTTTTGATTAAAACTAATTTGTAAACAATTTTTTAATAATTTTTTCATCTCTTATAATTTCATAATTTTACTTATTAGCTCAAAAAAAAAAAAATCAAATATTCAAAACTAAAAAAAGCCAAATGTTTATAAAATTGTGTCTATTTTATACCATTGAAAGAATGGCACTCTTGAAAATAAATTTGCAATAAAAAATAAATGTGGAAATAAGTCTTATTTTTTCCGTCTCTTTTATTCATCGAAAACTTCATTTTGATTTCTTCATCTTTAAATGTGTTTCTTTTCAATAAAATTTGTTCAAATAGTGTCCTTTAAAAATGGAAAATAAAAAATGTGCATAAAAAGTTGTAAAAAACAAAAAACTTTTCGCAATCAACGCAAAACTAACAAATATAAAAGACTTTCAAAGAATTGCTTCGTTTTTTTTTCGCGTTTCAAAAGATTGTAAAGTGTATTTTCAACAAAGCAAAAAAGTCGCCCGGAAAGATTTTAAACGAAAATATGGGATTTGAAACATCTGTCCTTTTTTGTGAGCTTTCTCTTAAAACGGTGTGCATAGTAAATAATTTAGTTGGAAACAAAACGTTGTTTCATTTTGAATATTTAAACATTTGAATAAGCAAATGCTAAAAACAAAGAATAAAAAATAGACTGATCAGTTGTCATCGTTGTCAGCTAAAACCAATTACAAAACAACACAGTATTGGAAATTTCCTATTTTTATGGATTAATTCACCAATTTTTTAAATTTAAAGCGGCACACGCACCGCTAATAGTTTTTTTGACGAACATTCCTTGATGGTCTCGACAAGCGTGAAAAAGAACAATGCACAATCAGGCAAAATGCATTCTTTTATTTCTTCGCACTTTTTTTGACAAAAGAGAAAGAAAATAAACAAAAAAAGTGTCGAAGAAAAAAAACTGTTCAAGGTGCGTGTCCCCCTTTAAGTTGTAAGTTTCCACAACGATTTTTTCCTGGCTAGATGTATGATAGCAAAATTATTTTGTATGATTGTTGAGAATTACTGTTTTTTTTAAATATAACAACAGCTTTATGAAATTCGGAAGTTATGCTGTTATGTGTATTACTTATTTTTTAAACACCATCTGTCAAACTTTTGACATTAAAAAAGAGACGAAAATTGATACTCATAAAAAATCTTTTTTTGTTTTTGTGCTACAATTTCTTTTTTTAAGCTTTAAACTATGCCTTTACTGATTTGCAAAAATAATGAAACGTTTTGCTTTAAAACTTATTTTTTTTGCTTTTTGAATATTTCATTGCTTTTCCTACAAAATTGTAATGAATTAATTGCGAATTAAATGAAAAAGTTAGCAAACAAATCAAATCTAAGAAACTTCTTCCAATGCTGGTCAATATGATCAAACAATATTTGAAAAATTTATTAATCATACATTCACCATTAGATTTTTTTAAATATTTTTATTTAAACGGTTTTCAAATTTCCAGAATTTGGAAAAATTCAGCAAAACAATTTTAATCGCTTTTTAACGCAATAAAAATTATAAAATAAAAAAAAATTTACAAAATGTGCGTTTTTCATTTTATAAAATTTCACTCAAAATTTTTTCATTAAAAAAGAAACGAAAATTGATTCATAAAAAGTCGAATGTTTTCTTTTTTGTTATTTTTTTGCTTCATTTTCTTTTTTTTTCGTTTGCGCAAAAGTGTAAACACATTTCAAAATAGTGCTCGGCATTCGTGCGTAGCTTTTAGCTTTTGAATATTCAATAAATATTAAATAGTTTTTCATCAACAATTTCTTAAAAGATATCTAATGCCAACATTGAATGTAAAAAAAGAAGGCGTAAAAAATTCTTAATTTATTGTTTACTTTTTTTTCAAATGCAATGACGCATTAAATAAAAAAAGTGATGATTTTAAATAAACACAAAATTTATATAATATTTATCGGTTTTTCCGCATCACCGATTAGCGTAAAACTATTGATAATGTTGTTTTAAAAACAATATATCTAAAATATATAAACATTTTTGGTTTCAAATTAAACTGTAATTATTAAAATATAAAACTTTACAAAATGAAGCAGAAAAATGCAAAATGTTTTGTACAAAAGAAAGAAATGAAATTCTATATTTTACATATCTTTGCTATAATTTTAGAAGCATTAAATATTTTGTATTCGTGTAACATTTTTTGCAAACATTAAATATTTAATGTGAGCTTTTCTTTTATTCCTTTTTTTTAATACTGTAAAAATAATATAATTACAAAATTTACTTTCACAAGTTTTTTTATTGCAAAAAAGAGGTTTGAAATAAAATATTTAAAAACAAGAATATCATTTTTAATATTTTTAATAAAAACAATATAAAGTATATTTCTCGTTTTTCAACCGATTTTGTTAATCCTTTCGATTTTTATAGCTTACAAATAACATATTTCTTGATGCAAAAAAAAACAATGCATAACTGTAAATTTTAAAAACCATTTGAAAACACATAGTACATAAAACAAACTGAAACGAGTAGTTTTAAATTCGTAAACGTTGTAAATTTCTGTGGCATTATTTCCGTTTTCAAGAATCAGAAGGAAAACAAATTAATTTTAGAATTTGTAAAATGGAATCCTTTTTTAAAATGAATTTTTAAAAATAAGTTAAAAAAACTTTTAACAAATTAAATATTTAATGGATCTTTAGCTAACCAATTGCCCAGAAATATATTGCTTAAAAATATTATAGATGTAATAAAAATATGTATAAAATTTATTTTAAAAGAAATTCAAAACAAAATATTCAAAAAAATAATAAAAAGGCTTTTTTGAAAAGATAGTGAAAAGCAATGTAATTTTAAGCGACGCAAAAACTCCAATGAAGCAAAAACATAACATACATTTCATTTTTCTCAGCAGAAAAAGAGGAAGAAGAGAGTAAAATAAATCAATTGCTACTGACGAACATTTTTGTCTGCTTTTTAGTGTAACAAATATGGAAACTGTTATTTTTTAAAAATAGTATTGATTTTTTTAATTTTTGTAAAAGTCGAAATTCTTAAAAGCCAATGAAGAAAAGCGAAACTTAAACATACATTTCTCAGGTTTAATAACTTTGCTTTTATGTTTAAAAAAAAGAAAAATCAATTGTTTAAAATAAAAAAACGCAATGTTTACAAAAAGCGTTTCCATTTTCTGCAGGATACCATTGAAATAAAGACATTCTTTAAAATAAATTTGCAAAAAAAATGAATGTAAAAATCCGCTTTATTTCTTTTTTCACGTTCGTTCATCAAAAACATTATTTTGATTTCTTCAGCTCCAAATGTGTCTATTTTCAGTAAATTTCGTGTAAAAAGTGCCCGACTTTTTAAAAATGGAAAATAAAAAATGTGCATAAAAAGTTGTAAAAAACAAAAAACTTTTCGCAATCAACGCAAAACTAACAAATATAAAAGACTTTCAAAGAATTGCTTCGTTTTTTTCGCGTTTCAAAAGATTGTAAAGTGTGTTTTCAACAAAGCAAAAAAGTCGCCCAAAAAGATTTTAAAAGAACAAATGTGATTTAAAACATTTTTTCTGTTTTATAATATTTCTTTGAAACGGTGTGCATAGTAAATAATTTATTTGGAAACAAAACGTTGTTTCGCCTTGAATATTTAAACATTTGAATAAGCAAATGTTAAAAACGGAGAATAGAAAATATACTGATCAGATGTTATCGTTGTCAGCTAAAACCAGAAAGTATTATGTAACAACGCATTATTTATAATTTTTTATTTTCTTCATTTTTTCACAAATTTTTTAATATGCTGAAAGTTTCCACAGTGGTTTTTTCTGGCAAGTTGTATGATAGCGAAATATTTTATGTGATTGTTAGGAATGACGTTTTTTTTATAGGTGCAACAACAGCTTTATGAAATTCGGAAGTAATTCTGTATTACAAAATGTGTATTTTTAATTTTATAAACTTTCACTCAAAAAAAATTCAAGTCAGTAAAGGCATACTTTAAACATTGAAATGTGCCTTTACTGACTTGCAAAAATACTGAAACGTTTTGCTTTAAACTTATCTTTTTTTCTTTTTTGAATATTTTATTGCTTTCCCGACAAAATTGTAATGAATTAATTGCGAATTAAATGAAAAAGTTAATAAATAAATAAAATGTAAGAAACCTTTTTCTTTTGCACTTGATTAAAATGAAAAAACAATATTTAAAAAAAATTTCTTTAATGTTGCATAAGCTTCATCATTTACTTTTTTTAAATATTTTTATTTAAACAGTTTTCAAATTTCCAAGTTCCCGAAAATTGAGCAAAACAATTATTTTTTTTTCTTTTTATTACAAACAAAATTATAAAATGTTCAAAAATTTACAAAATATGTATTTTTAATTTTAAAAAATATTCACTCATAATTTTACATTAAAAAAGAAACGAAAATTGATATTCATAAAAAATCGAATGTTTCCCTTTTTGTTGTTTTTTTTACTTTATTTGCTGTTTTTTTCGTTTGCGCAAAAGTGTAAAAACATTTCAAAATAATGTTCGGCAAATTTCACCTTTTAAAAGAGTTGTAAAAAGTAGATTCGAAAAAACAATCAGTTTTTCCTACGAAACTTTTAGCTATTGAATATTTAATAAATATTGAATATTTTTGATCGACAATTTCTTAAAATATAGTTACTGCCAACATTGAATGTAAAAAACCGAAAGAAATTCTTAATTCATTGTTGCCAATGAAGAATACATTAATTATAAAAAATGTTGCCGCAAAAAAATATACTCTTCTTTTTTGAATAAAAATGAAATTGATAACAGAAATAAATGTCACTAAATTTTATAAAAAAAAACAAATTTTGAGAAAACACAAATACATACTGTTTTTAATTTAAGATTTTCTTCAAAAATGAAATGTTTTGTTTTTTTCATTTTTTGTCGGCAAAATGAAATGCAAAAATAAAAATAAAAGGCATCAGCGTTTTTCTTTCACAGAAAATAGCTTAAGATCGCTTTACTTTTTTTTAAACTTTTTAATGTTAAAAAGTGATACGGAGACAATTTTTTTTGTAAGCGTCGCTTAAAACGCATTCCGTCAATATTTTTTAAACGAGCTGCACAGCAAAAAAAATCAAAAATTTTTTTATGTTGCCCATGTTTTCGGCCATGCTTAACAAGCAAGAAAATAATGTTTTTAACACGAAATCCGGCAAAATGCCGGATTTATCGCGTCGAGAGTGCCGAAATCGACTTTTTTTCTTT